>PVLD010001711.1:0-115076 GCA_004027595.1 Dinomys branickii | reverse complement strand
AGTATACCTCCATTAAGCAGTCACTACAAAATATTAATAGACTTATAATATTTAGCAAAACAATTATGGAAAGCTCAGTTAAATTTGAATTTCAGATAAATGAAATTATTATTTAGCATAAATAAATACTTTTTAGTATAAGAATATTCTATATCATGTTTCGGACATTTTTACACTAAACATTATTTGTGTTTAAAGAGCAATCCCAGGTGACCATCAGTGGGCAGGAGCATGCTGAAAAACAGTAAAGTCAAGCCCAAAACCAAAATGTACATGAATGGTTCTCAGACTTTGGTGTATGTCAGAATCACTTAGAGGGCTACTCACACTACAGATTACCAGAATATATTCATATATTCTTAGGTGTGTGTGTGTGTGTGTGTGTGTGTGTGAGACAGAGAGATAGAGGGAGAGAGACAGAGATCGAGACAGAGACAGAGAGCGAGAGGCAGAGACAGAGACAACACTAAAGATTAAACCCAAGGTTTTGTACATGATCAGCATGTGCTTTACCACTGAATTATACCCTTTTCCCATTCGTTTCTGATTTCAGTGGGTCTGGAAGAGGAGAGAGGATTCAACATTTTGATTCTAGATGATCCTGGTATCTGGGCTGGGACCACACTCAAAACATTACTCCAAGTTTTGAAGGGACACTCGGTTCAGCTCTTATGTGGTTCATTCCAAAATAAATAGGAGTTATAAACCTAATGTAGCCCAACTGACTTTGATAAAAGTCCCGAATTCTGACTCTGAAACCAATCACCTCAATTTTCAGTTTTTCATTATTTGAAACACTCTCAAGGGAAACCCAACTGGGAGACCACAGCTGCCACCCTGTGTGAGGCTGTGTCCATCAAAACTATTTTCCAGCATGCATTTCATATCAGACTTCTTTTCCTGATTCCTCTCCTTTACCAAAGACTAATTGATAGCCACTACTTTCCTCATTTTAAAAATATGGCTTCTGCTCACATCTAATTCTAGGTAAGAGTTCCTTGGATTTATGACCCATAGAAAATGTCTTCTGCAGTGTATACGCTGTTTTCCTCTCTGCATTTGCCACTTCATTTCTCTTATATAAAATGTTTGCAGGATCCTCTGCAGCTGTCATCTGGGAAACATCACAGCTTTCCACACTGAGGGAAAAAATTGCTATTTCAGCAGCAGCAGTTGGTCTTTTGGCACTTTCCAGGAGAAGAAGAGAGGCTAGTAACAAATCTCAAGCCAGGCAACTTAATGGCTATTGCAAGCAAAAGAGGCATTGAATGGAAATTTCAAAGGATACACATTCCAGGACTGGTTATCACTTATCCAATACTCTGTCCAGAGCCATGACTACATTCAGCTTTCATGAAATGAGCTAGTGCATTCCACCTTGCCTGGATTGCTGTAGTAGCATTCTGTCTCTCTGTTTATTTCTGATGCCAGCCTTACTAGCCCGCTTCACTTCATCCTGACCCACAGAATCTGGGTCGGTTTCCAAAAACCATCCTTCCAAACTAATCAGGAGTTACTGAACATATGGAAAATAAAAACTGTGATTTATTTTTATATTCCTGTTTAGTACACTGTTGTCACTTAAAAAAGCATGAGCATTACATGTTACTGCTCTATCTGGCCCTTCTTTTTATACCTCTCCAGCCTGCTCCTGGAATGCCCCTACAGTTTACTTCATGTTACATTCAGTCTCCCAAAGACCTGATAAAAAATGAGCCTGAATCAAGGGCGAGATCACACTCTACAGCCTCAGGAAATGTTTCCTAATCACTCAAATCTTCATTGTCCATAACGCCTGAATCCTGAATACGTGCTAGATCCTCACTAACTAAACTACATACTGAGTTGATACATGGCATAGACCAAAACTTTGAGCCCTGGACACTAAGAAATAGATTTCAAAATGTTGAGTTTGGTTTACTATTTTCCTCTACTTAAATCTACACAGGCCCCAGAAATAGATATTCTTGAGCATACATGGAATTCATAATTATACATTTTCTTATTCTAATTCAATTTACCTTTATAATATGGATTAACATTTCTGTGCAAAGTTGAAAACCACAAGGAGTGTGGAGAGCATGGTAGGAAGAATACTGGGTGAGGAACCAATCATAAATTCCAAATCTGGTTCTGCCACTTTCCAGTTAACTTTTTCTCTTCATTTTTGAGTTGAATTCAGGAATTTAAAAAATTTCATCTAGTTCTGGTGTTCAGTGAGTCCAAGTGTAAGATCAGATCAGTCTGGCATCTATCAACTTGGAAGTCTACAGTGCGCTTCAAACTGATAAAGTGGCAAAGTATCCTGATCTCCTTCCCATGGACAACTCTGTACTTCAGTTCTCATACACTATCACTTCATCACCAGAAAAGGAGTATTTCTCCTTCTCTATCAGTCATATGTCCAACCTATTATAATTTCTTTTTAAATATAGATTTTTCTTTTTATTCTGAGTAATTCATGCTGTTATTGTCAGTTACTTTGATTCTGTAAAGATTTTGAACTTTTGAGTCTTTTTGCCTCCAGCCTTGACTGCAATGATCTCTTTTCCAACTTACCACCATGGTGCTATTGTACTGAAATAAAATTCTAAGCAAAGATGCACTTTCTTTAAATTAAGTGTTGCTCAAGAGCCATATAATGTGCATTTATAATTATTCTTAAGCCAAAGAAAAGGCAGTTTTCATGATCTCTGCAGTGAGAAAGAAAAGGGAATCAAAACAGAGCTTGCTGATAAACCTTATTTGTGACCCTCAGAGGGTTCTCAGGGATCCAGAGTTAGAACATGAGAGAGCAGAGGTAGATCAGTGCACAAAAGAGTCCAGATGAGCCTCCTTTCAAAGCCCAGTGTCCTGGTGCTAAGTGGTGTCTGCTAAAGAGAGCATCTTCTAATACACTAGAAAGCTTCCTAGGGGTTTTGGTAACAGTGCTCTCAGGTCTCTATGGAGTTTACATGGAATCCACCTGCCTTTTTGGATAAAGCCAAATACATTCACCTAACACACAAGTCTTTCAATAATCTGTTATTCAATGTTCCATCCCTGTCTCTTGCTATATCATTAGTTTCTTGAAATACCACACAGGTTCATCATGTAGGCCTCTGTTTCAGCCTGGATTAGCCACCTCCAGACCTCGTGATGATTTGGTAAGTACCTTATACACCTTTCAAGTCAAACGCTCATAATGAACTATCCCTATAATTTAGCACTGGAGATTGGAAAACAAGGTACTAAAATTCAATGTAAGTGCTCTGTAGCCTCAGTTAGATTTAGAGGATGGAGTTAAATTAGAACAAGACAAGGATTATTAGAGGTTACTATGGGATCCTGTAAAAAAATATGGCAGCCAGGGGCTGGGGATATAGCTCAGTGGAATAAGTGCCTGCCTTGCAAGAGCAGGGTCCTGAGTTTGATTCCTAGTCCTGCAAAAAAAAAAAAAAAAAAAATGGCAGCCTGGGCTAGACCCCTGGTGGTGGCACTCAGGATAGGGAAAAGGGGCTTCTGAGGGGGCAATGAGAATTCACCAGACATGGTGGGATCACTGTTGGATTCTAAGAGACGTGAAAGAACACCAATACTCCCCAAACTATTCCATAAGATAGAAAGGGAAAGAATGCTTCCAGACTCCTTCTAGGAAGTTACTGTTAGCTGGGTACCAAAACTGGGTAAGGTCTCACTCAAGAAAAAGAGAAAATTGCATACAAATATCTGTGATGAACACAGATACAACTGTCATCAATAAAATGCTTGAAAGTGGCACTCAGAAAGATACGACAGAGGTCACACACCATGCTCATGCTGGTTTCATTCCAGGGTGCTAGGATGGCTTAACAAATCAGTGAAAGCAATGCAGCACGTAGCAATCTATATAATCTATATAAATTGATATAGAAAAAGCCTTTAGTAAAATTCAGTGTCCTTTCCTGATAAAAGCCCTGAGGAAAACTAGATATAGAATGATAATATTTTACCATAACACAGTAAAGGCTGTGCAACAGACACAAAGCCACCATTATAATTAAATGGTAGCATTTTAATGCTGGGGATATAGCTCTGTGGCATAAGCACCTGCCTAGCAAGTGCAAGGTCCTGAGTTTGACTCCTATTACCAAAACCACCCCCCAAAAAACAACAACAAAAAACAGTTAAAAGGCAGCGTTTTCTTTAAAAGCAGAAATGACAGAAGGGGGTCCATTCACCTCATTACTGTTCAGCACAGTACTCGCGGAACAGTAAGACAAAAGAAAAAAGTAAAAGAGATAAACTAGGAATGAAAAGAGTGGAATTATTCCTATTTTTAGATGATATGATCTTATACATACAACACACTAATGATTGCAGAACTTTTTTATCTGTTAAAGAAATTCAGCAAAGTCGCAGGATATAAAATCAACATACTCTAATCAACAGCTTTTCCATATAGCACTAATAATGAACTTGCTGAGAAATAAACCAGGAAAACAATTGCATTCACAATAAATTCAAGAGATAAGAAAGAAAACCCTAAGAAGTGAAAAAACCTCTACAACTCAAACTGCAAAACAAGGAAATTGAAGAAGACATTGGGAGATGGAAAGACTTCATTTTTTCATAGAGTGGCTGAATTAATATTGCTAATGTGGACATATTAAAGAAAGCGGATTCAATGTAATGCCTATGAATTTTCCAGTTACATTCTTCACAGATCAAAAACAATCCTTAAATCTGTATGGAGGAATGAAAGACTCCAAACAGCCAAAGCAATCCTGAGCAAAAGGAGCAATATCAGAGACATCATAATACTCAATTAAAAAAATACAATAGACAGCCATACTAACAAAAACAGCACAGAGGTAGCATAAAAAACGGATTCATGGGTCCATGAAGTAGTACAGAGGACCATAAATAAATCCATGTAGCCACAGCTGTCTTATTCTTAATAAATATGCCAAAAAGCATATATTGGAGAATAGAGTGCCTCTTTAACAAAGGCTGCTGGGAAAATTGGATATCCAGATATGGAATACAGAAGCTACAGCCCTGTCTCTCACCTTGTAAAAAAAAAAAAAAAAAAAAAAACTCAAAATGGATTAAAGAATGAATATAAAACTGAAATGTTGAAATGTTGAAACTACTGGAGAAAAAATGTAGAGGAAACAATTCAATGAACAGACACAGGCAATGACTTTCTGAGGAAGTCTCAAATAAGATAGGAAGAATCAACAAACGGGATTGCATCAAATTCAAAAAGCTTCTATACAGAAATAAAATAAGTGAGAAAAGAAATGGCCTGTGAAATGGGAAAAAAATCTCAGGCAGCTATTATTCTAATAGACTATTCAGAGAACATAAAGTACTAAAACTAACTCCAAAAGAACAAGCAATTACAGGGCTGGGGATATAGCTCAGTGGAATAAGCGCTTGCCTTGCAAGCGCAGGGTCCTGAGTTCGATCCCCAGTACCGCAAAAAAAAAAAAAAAAAAAAAAAGAACAAGCAATTACAATCAATAAATGGACACAAGAACTTACATGTACGTTATTTAAAAGAAGAAATACAAATAGCCAATAAGAATCTGCAAAGCCCTCAACATATTTATACCTTAAGAAGGTACAAATCAAAACTATCCCGAGATCTCATCTCCCCACTCTCAGTACAGCTACTATCAAGAGCAGAAATGACTGTAAATGTCGGCCAGGGTATGGGATGTCAGCCCTTACACATTGCTGATAGGGATGTAACATGGAAGTCAGTATGGCAGTTGCTCAAAAGCTAATAGCAGAGCCAGAAGTTCATCCGGCGATACCATGCCTCAGGATGTACCCAGTGGAGTTAAGGTCAGCTACTAAGGTCAGCCACAAGGTACCTGCACCCTAGTGTTATTTATTTATTTTTTATTTTTTGTACAGGGGATCGAACTCAGGACCTTGTGCTTGCCAGAAAGGCGCCTATTCCACTAAGCTATATCCCCAGCCCATCCTAGCGTTATTGAGGCACTATTCAGAACAGCAAAATTACTGAATCAGCCTAGAAGCCTATTAATGAATAAATAAGTACAGAGAATGTGTTACATATACACAATGGAGCATTATTCAGTCAAAAGAACAAAATCATGGCATTTTCAGGAAAATAAATAGAATGGCAGATTATCATGTTATGTAAGATGACCCAGACTCAGTCAGTGAACAAGTATCTTGTGGGTAGAAACTGCAAAGAGAAAGGACATGAAAGAAGGGAGACTACTAGGGAAGAAGGGGTGCAGAGGACGGAGAAGGGCGCATTCAGGAGGGTAACGGGATGGATGTGACGGAAGGGTTACATGCATGTGTGAAATGTAACAAGGACAAGGACATAGTAGTGTTCTGGATACTTAATATGCACTAGTTCAAAAGAATTCTCTAGATACGCTAAAGGATTAGATGCAGAGGTGAGAAAAGAGGGGAAATATTTTATTACCATTTATGAATTATGAGTCACTTGAGGGAAGAAATTATATACCTTTGCAAGGCTAGTGTCTCCAGTGGTGCCTGGCACAGATTTGGCATGGAGCACGCTTGATAAATAAGTAAATGAACGGGGAAGGGCCGAAGTTAGTCAAGGGCACCTTTGTTGTCCATATGCACAACTTTTCTAGTGACCTTGCCCCATGTAATGTTGTGCCTTCTCATGTCATCTCATCTTTCCTGCTATAAACACAATGACTAATTAAACTGCTATTATTCGCAGGGCAGGCATATTTGCATTAAAAACAGAAGAATGCCAGTGAAAGGTCAAAGTTTAAACAAAAGCAAATAATTACTAATCATAAAATCTCAAATATTAGTTTCGAGACATAATAGATACAATATACACTACACACATACACACTCAACTAACATTTTTTAAGGATGCACTGCAGAGTGCCCTGTGGTGTACAGACACTGAACACAGTTGTAAACAGGAAAGATGCTGGCGTCTGGCCTAAGGAATAGGGAAGAGATTTACGAAATCACACCGCAGGGGCAGCAGCCTCTATCAACTGCATAGTAAGAACTGTTCTTCCTTAAGCCTGTCTTTCTAACTTTAGATTTTCATTTCAAGGTTTTGTTTATTATTTCTATGATTATTTGTAACTATCAAAGTTTAATTCGCATAGGAACAGTAGAATTGATCCATCAGCAAGAATTCAATATGCCATGGAGCAAACTGCTTTTAATCTTGCCCCTTATTTTGAACAGTTCTTTGTGGGCATCAATATAAAAGGTGTTACCTAATGTTCCCTGGCCCCGGAAGTCTGTGGCAGAGCTGCACACTTTTACTTTCACAGAGCAAATACGTATTTGATGGTATGGGATTTTAGAAATTTCTGAGAAGTATAAAATATTTAAATTTTCAGTATCTTCAAGGATTTTAAAAATTATAACTATCAAGTCTCATCATCAATCAATTCATTGATTCTTACATGTAAATAACTTTCAACATTGGAACAGTTCAACAACAAATGAGATACTTATATCATTTCATTTATTTGTTTTCTTTATTTTTATTATTATTGAATTTATTTCTGACACTAGAATATAAGTTCTCCGAAAGTAGTGTTTCTTCTTTTTAAAATTACTATGACTCCTGACAATAAGAAGGACCCAGCCTGTGGATAGTTTTCCATATTCTTCTGTTTCTTTCACTACTTACATCCAACCCATCAATTATGTACTGCAAACATGTACTAATAAAAATATAATTAATAAAAAGAATGGGATCTTCACTCATAAATGCCTATGTTACATCCAACATAGCCAAGTTGTTCCCACCCAATATACAGGGGGTAATTGAAAAATGTGGCGAACATTTAAATTAAAAACAGCTTATGAGAGTAACGGATGCATTGCCAAGAAAAATGGAGTATGTTCACAGAGTTTTCTGAGGGGAACTAAAAACGGCAATGTGTCTTTGACTGTAGTAAAATTTTAGAGTTTTAATTTGTAAAATTCAGCAGTCACCATAGTGATCATCTCTCTTTGTTCTCAACCATTAGCTTCTTTTCGTCTCTGTTGCCTCTATGGCAACCATCACTCAAGTCACCACCACCTCTACCCAAAAGTGGTAGTTCAGAGGTCCTACTCCTACTCTTTATAATATTATCTGCAGGAAGCCAGGGGTCCTAGTTGCAATTTAAGCGAGATGTGCTGCTCACCTCTTGCTAAGCCCTCCAAGGTCTGCCAGTCTTCCTGTATCATCTAAATTAAAATCCAGCCCCCTTGCTTGTCTCCTTAGGAAGCCTCAGAATCTACTTATTTCTGTGTTTTCATCTTCTACCATTGTTTCCCAGGATACAGCCGCTCAGTCCCACCTTCGAGCACTTGAAGTCCTTTATCTGGTCTTTATTTGCCTAGGCCCTTTGCTGTCATGAAGGTCTATGTTAGGGGTCATCTTTGCAGAGAAGAGTAACTTGATTACTTCATCCAAAGTAGCTATCAGGCTCTTAATATTCACTCACTCTGCATCATTCTCTGTACAGCACTTCGAGCTCATTACTGTGGATATTTTGTATGT
Source organism: Dinomys branickii (assembly GCA_004027595.1). Lineage (NCBI taxonomy): Eukaryota > Metazoa > Chordata > Mammalia > Rodentia > Dinomyidae > Dinomys > Dinomys branickii. Next base: position 106,567 of record PVLD010001711.1, on the reverse strand, counting down.
GTATTATACATATAATTTCTGCCCAGTAGAAAGAAATGTAAGTTTCTTGGGTCAGGGACGTTGTCTAGTTACTATTTGATCCTTAGTGCTTTGGGCAGTGTTGGGTCCATAGTAGCCACTCAGTAAACAGTCAGATAACAAATGAATTATGAAAGGGTGAATTAATAATAGTGCTACATAGATTAAGTTGGGCTTGCCAACAATACAGTGTATAGAATCTTTCTAGCCAAATTTGAATTCTGATAGCTTCAGCTCAAAGATCGAAAAAGCAAACTCATAATCACTGGAATTTTTGGTACTTGCAGAAGTTGTAGGCAATTATTTCTACAGCAGTGATGCTAAATGGCCTGAAGGTACTAATTTTCAAGGGTAGGTTATTAAGGATGCTGTTCTCTGACCTTTCTGAGCTGCAATAATCGGCTGTTATTGTTTATGTGATCTTATAATATCCACAGGCCTCATCTCTTCCTGAGCAAAACTGCATTTCACAAAATAAACTTGAATTTTGTGGTGAAAACTAAGATACATGTTGAGGATAATGTTGATATTTTGTGATTTCATAAAACCTGAGCAGGACCTGCTTGATTTAATGATGGAATTGGTGTTGGCAAACACACACTCAGTCTCTTATTCTTTACTTAGTTATGAAGAAGAAATTCAGAGGACTGGGGACAGTGACTTGAGGATTAAATGTATCAAGAGTAGGATCTGTGGGGTTGGGGGAAGAAAAGGAATTTAATAAAAGGAAATGGACAAAAATGGAAATAGAATTTTTACAAATGGAAAGGACAAGAGTTGGAGGAAGTGAGGAGTGGTAGGAGGGGGAGGGAACATAAAAAAATTAAGGTGTGTTATACACATGTACAAATTCCCCCAAATAAGTGCAATTATGTACTGCAAACATGTACTAATAAAAATATAATTAATAAAAAGAATGGGATCTTCATTCATAAATATCTTTTTATCTTCAAGTTTTCTGGTTTCATTTAAGAATTTTCTTTGAAACACACAAAACCCCATTGCTATCACTGGTTCATACATTCTGCACCACTTCTTAGGTGTTCACAAGACTTCACCGTGGAGCAGGACAAATAGGAGAGTCGATGAGGGGATGAGGGGGAGTTTTATAGAGGAAAGAAGGCATGGGTGCAAGGCAGCAGGGGACAGAGAAACTTCCAGAAAATAGAAGAGAGCGAAAATTGGAATTATACATTTTCTTAGGAACCCTGGGACAACTGTAGTAGCCCCTGGCACTAACTTCTGTTTATCTAGTGATTCACCATTATAAAACCCCTCAACAATATCTTCCATTTCATTCTTAAAATCTGCAAATACAGCAGGCAGACACGCTACAATTTCAAGTGAAGGTGAGAACTAGATAAGTAACTTGGTCGAACGCACACAGCGATAAGTAACAGAAACAGACATTGCATACTGTTCTTACAGCTTCTGGACTCGATTTCTTGGCATTTATCACCCCTGTTTATGTTATTCCAACGTGATCCTTCTGTCACAATTGTGCAGCAAAATCTCAGTTCTGACTGAGCCCTACTCTCCGTCTTTTTCACTGCCTCTTCCAAAGAGGCGCTGGAGGAAATCCTCCAAGAGAGGAATCACTACAAGTTCCTGAATTCCAAATGCTGCACCACGCCCTGGCCAGCTTTCTCTCTCCTTCTGCAAAGGTAACTTCCAAAACCATCCTTTCTTGTATTACTTCTGGCAAATAAATTTGATTCTCTTGCAAACAAAATTGAAGCCGTCTGATGCTAACTTTACATATCTCACTGCATGCCAAACCGCGTTCTCCTCTCTCTTCCTAGTATGGTGGGGCAGATGTTCCTTCTGACTCTGAAGGTACATCAGTCCCATCCTTTTAAAGACTTTACTTGGTTTAATTATTTTGTATCCTTCTAAACCTAGTAGAGACTGGGTCCGTTGAAGTCCGAGCCCTTCAGTGGATGTTGAAATCCCTTTGGGTGGCTCCTGTTTCTCAGATAGCTCTCTGCTTGCTTACCACCCTCTTTCTTTACCCTGAAATCACACTTTCCAGCAGGGCCCTCTGTACACGTTCTCTCTGCTCTTTCCTTCACAATCTTTTGGTGTTAAATTGTAATCGGAATGATTAAATGTATCTAGCAACAAATACTAGCAATTCTCAAAAACTCTTAATTCGAATCCTCACAGTGCATCTTAGAACAACCCGGGAAGTCTTCCCCTGCCGGCCACCAGGGCCCTGTGTCCTGTCACATCACATAGCTGCTTTTGTCTTTCTCTTGGTTCTTTCTCACGGCACGGCGAAGCCCAGCTGCTCGATCTCTCACACACTCTCCTGTTTTCTGTGACTCTCCCCTCTCCTGCTTTCCTTCTTACTCATCTCATTAGTTTCATGCTAATAACTTGGTCTGGACACTAAAAAACAAAAAACTGGGCTGTGGAGTAAGCTGCTCCATTTTTTCCTGCTTCAAACTGATATCTAATTTTTTCATCCTAAATTTAAATGTAGCACAAGATGTAATTCCTGGCCTACTGTGAATTAGGAAATTCTGTTTTATTCAGTCTTACATCACTATTTCAGATATATTCAGTGAGATATAAATATATGTTGATTTGAAGTCCATGCTTACCATATAAAATGTGAATGAATGCAATTCCTGAGAAATAAATAAAAATGAATAACAATTCCTTAGAAATTTTATGTTATTTCTTTTTTCCTTGGGCTAATGCTTCCAGCTTACATCCAGTTTTATCTTAGCATATTTTTATGTTAGAACTTCTTATTTAACCACACTAACATAGTTATATGAAACAAAAATACATGCTTAAATAGTCTTAGAGTTTTTCAAGTTTTCTGCAACCACATGATGCTAAATGTTTAAAAATTTCTGAAAGACTGAGTTATGATAATCACAAGTAGTGTACAATTGACCAAGATCACCAAAATATAATTATAAAATTCAACTTATAAAAATAAACCAATAAAAATGCAATCATATTGAGGAGATTTTTCCTAATCGGGAGAAGATATTTTTTAAAATTAGCTAATGATTCCATAGACTACTGTGAATTAAAATTAGAATAAGAGTTAGAATTCCTTTTTTCATTTCTATAGATATAAATGTCCATAAATTTTATTCACAAAAACCAGTAGAGGGGGACAGGAAGAGAACTTTGAATTCTTTCCCAGGCATAGGCCTCCAACCCTTGGATCTACCATTAAAGGTTATTTATTGATAGTTTGTCAGTTAACAACTGCTTTTTAATGTTATTAAATGAAATATTGGAAACCAAATGAATTCGTGGGAGGATCAATCATCCTGTCTTTGGAATGATTGCCTTTCTTATTATAGGTAGCAATATTTTAGACCTTTTCTTTATACTTAGAGCACTGAGCCATAGTAGAAGCTGGGATGGGCAAGATTTACATCTTTCTTTTGGAAAATGGAAGAGTAGCAATTATCAGTAGAAAAGTGGGAAAGAAGTACCATCATAAAATTGCAGGCTTCTTCCTGGGCAAGTCAAGCTGAAGATTAAACCCAAATATGTATTCCTCAAACATGCATTACTCAAATTAAAAATCTCTACTCCAATGTAGCCAAGTCCTAAGTCCTCAGTCCTAAGTCCTCTTTTATTTTTATTCTATATTTCTCAAAGCATCCCTTTAATTCTCTTTGTTTTAAAGATTTGGTTTCACTGTAGCCAAATTTGTGTCTCTGATCTCTCAGAGTTCACAATCTATATGTTCAACTGCCTATTTTATATTTCCACTTGACTTCTTCACGGGCATTGTAAGCTTACCATTGTCCCAAATTAACTATTAAATTTAGCTTCCAAATTTTCCTCTTCAGAAGTCTTTGCTACTGGCCACATTCCACAGTGCACAGTCAACCTTTGATAATTCTACTAGATAGTGAATTACGTGTACACGAAGAAAATATATATGCAGCATTCAGTATGGGACAGAGACAGGACAGAAAAGGCATGGATGATTTCTTCGAAAGAATATAGTACTACTCTGACATCCTACTCCAAGTAATTATTAATGTTCAACAAGTTTACCCATTAAGTATTTTTAAAAATTTATTAGTACTTGTTTGCAGTACATAATGTTCACATTCCTTGGGTGGCATCAGTACACGGACATAACACACCTTACCATCCTTTTCTCTTCCCCTTTCCTTCACTTCCTTCCTCCTTCCTTACATCTCTTAAATCTGTCTACTTTTCTCATTGCTTTGGCCAACATCTTAGTCCAAGATATCATCATTTCTCACTTGATTTACTGCAATAGCTTCTTAAACTACTCTACCTTCAGGCACACTTGTAAGCTAAGCCAGATACCTACAGCAACCAGAGTAACTTTCATATAGCTGACAAGTTAGTTTAGTCATTTTTCTTATTGAAACAACCAACATTTTATGTTGCTTTTGGATAGGTGAAAAACTAGTAGCTAAGAGGGGTGGTATATGGCTCAAATTCCAACACTGCTGGAGGCTGAGACAGGAAGATCACAAGTTTGAGCCTAGCTTGGAGAATTCAGGAATTTAGTGAGACTTTGTCTCAAAAGAACAAAATAAAAGACAAAGGAAACAGGGAGCTAGCTCTTCTGCAAAAGAGAGGGAGAAGGGACAACAGGAGAAGGGGAAGGGAGAATAATTATGATGTGTGTTGTATATTTACTCACTCCTCACTATGAATGTAATCATTATGTACCACAGACTTGTACCAACAAAAATGTTAAAATTTATTAACCAAACCCTATTAACAGGGTTAAGGTTGGAGCTCAGTGTGAGGCCTTCGGCTCAGTCTGCAGTACAACAAAACAAAACAAAACAAAACACACACGCAACACTCTCTATCCTGATCTCTCATGTCCACCTGGTTATGTTCATCTCATGACAGACAGGCTTTTTTGACCCAAAGACTGGAGCACAATTCATTTACCCTTTATGTCATGGTTTAATTTTCATCTCTGTACAGTCTTCCTTTGAGTATTTTCTAGTAGAGCCTACTTTTGCTCCATCCACAGAATGCATTCCCATCTCTAAATTTCTTTTTTTATTTTTACTTTTTATTATTTTTAAAAATTTTATTTTAAAGACAAAAGAATGGAGACATATGAACCAGAAAAGCCATAAACAATACAGAAAATACAAAGTTATACAGAACATAGTAGGGAATTAGAACTGGATGTTGTATTACATAGTTATCATCACATTAGTTAACACAAAAACATTAAAGGAAATACCAAATTATAGAGAAGATAGTAGGGAATTTGCACTGGATGCTGTATAATATAAAGTTATCTTCACTTCTGTTAATACAAAAACGACTGAGGAAATACAGAATTATAGAGAAGATAGAAGGGAATTAGCTCTGGATGCTGTCCTACATAATGTTACCTTCGCCTTTGTTACTCAGTTACACAGATGATGGCCCATTTGATCATTTAATTTTTCTCCTCCCTCATTTCCGTTGCCCTACCACTCAATCAGTCATCTTCCTTGTGATAATAACTGTACTCCTGGGTTTATCTATATCCTTGGACTCTTGCCTTGGGAAGAGATATAGCTGCCTCAGACTATACTATAACATACATGGGTGTATACAAACTGCCATGGTCGGAGGTGGGAAAGCACATATGCTCACAGCGGACCGCCTGGCTCCACCCTGTCGTCGTGCTATGGGTGGGGGCGGGTCCAGACCATGAGATGCCCTGAGGGGGGCCCTCAGCGGAGCAGCAGAGGAGCAGCAGCGGGGCCCACAGCGGGGCAGCCGCGGGGCCCACTGAGGAGCAGCAGTGGGGCCCACTGTGGGCATCTCTATAAATTTCTGTAATTAGGGTGCCTGATTGGGAGCTCCTGCAGGTGCAGGTCCTATGTTCTTTTTCCTCTGTCTTTTCAATCTCTGAGTATTCTAATACATAGCAGAATACTCCCAAATATGCATAGGGCTGATGGATAAGAAAAGCTGAGAAGCAAAATGGCAGATTTTAAGTTCAATTAACAAATACTTGCTTTATGCTGTGTATTTGTTACATCATGTAGCTTTCCAACTTCAGTCACGTATCACAGAAGGTGACTGATACAAACTCCCTGAGTCTCTTCTCCATTACATTGACATCCTGCAACTATCTCCTCTCACTCCCCACATTTAAGCCTGGCTTAGCTCACTTCTGTTTTTAACTCATCTCTGCATGCTGGATGCTTTGATCTGAATGTTGGAGAAGTCAGAATAAATTTACCGCATATAAAGCAGCTTTGTACTTCCAAAAGACACAATAGATTAATCAACAGAATGCCTTTAAAAGAAGTTGTAAAATTCTGCATCTTTTTATTGTTTTTGTGTTGATCTGTTTTTGTGTTTGTTTTTATTTTCTTTTTGTTTTTTTCTCTTTAAAATAAAAAAAATGAAGTTGTAACATATATGTGATCTAACAATAATATGTACCTGGGATAATAACCATTAAAGAACTTATTCACATTTTAGCAGATATTAAACGTTTGACACAGACAGGAACAGAGAAAGAGCAAATAATTCATTCTTCAATTTATAGTCTTCTGAAAGGAAGAACGGCTTTTTTATGTCCTACCTTTCTCTTTGGTAATTTGTTATTAAGTCAGACTATAATAATTAAAGGAGTTAGTGGAAGGAAAGACTAAAAGGAAAATCATGGCAGCATTTTAATTATTAATGACAGATTGCACATTATAAATGTTATGGCCCTGATATTTGTGTTCTAAATACCAGACTAATGTAACCAAAAATTATTTGGCTAGATTTACCCAATGCCAAGCTTTCCAAATGTCAGTGTTAGGTCGTCACTAGACTGAGGATGGTTTATGAGCTGTCTTAGCTTAGCTGATGGGGTAACAGTGATATGAATGGCCCTGGCTCTCCCGGGCCTAACTTATTCCAGGGAAGGCTGTTCTCAGTTTAATCAGCTTTACTATAAAAGACAATTTCTGATCTATATGAGAAACTGTAATTTTTTTGAGGACTTAAATCTCTCTATCTATCTACCTATCTATCTATCTATATATATATTTCCTTCATCACACTTCATCATACTTCTAGCTAACATTAAAAGAAGAAGGCTCTCTAATGTCTCTAATGACCACTTCATGGAGAATCTGCAAAGCCCTGGTGATGCAATCACCTAGGATTTGCTCTTTCCATCCTAGCAGATATACTCTGGAATTCCTTCACCAAAGGACGGTAATAAGCTCCCGTAGCTAGTGGACCTCTTTCTCAAATTCATGGCACAGGGGTTAATTGTACAGGCTTTTTGCACAATCCTATGCTCAAAACTGGTCAAAGAGCAACTACTGGAAGAAGTAGATGAAGCTTGGGTGTGCAAGTTGTAGTGTGAGCCATACAAAGTCAGAGCCTTTCATGGTACAGGGAGGAGCTCAGGCTAGGAAAAGAAGAGTATATGGAGGGGCTCTGGCCTGGGGCCTGAGGTATTCTCTTCCTCTCCTGAAATTTTGTAAAGTAGAACTCTGAGGAGTCAAACAAATCTAATATCTAATGAGGCTTTCCAGTTTCAGCTTCCTCTGGGAACCTAAAGGATACCATGTTTTCTGAGGTGGAGAGGAAGGCAGGAGCAGGGGAGAGAGAGGGTACCTGTGAACCAAGATTGCCTTGCTTGGACTCACTCTAGTGATACATGAGAGTTCCTTCTACTATTGCTGTTTTCTGAAGTCGGGGTGAGCCTGTAGTTTACCATCTTCGACCCCAATGAACTTTACATAGTGCTAATGACTCTCCTTAACCAGACTTCATTCCGGCTCCTCTCAGCCCCTGCCCCATTGGGCTTTGACCTTAGGCTGCGGGGCTCATCCTTGTCAGGCCTGCTTTGCTCAGATTTAAAAGAATCCTGCTAAGTCAGTTCAGAAAGAATCTCTCACCCTTGATATCAGATCACCCTGGCCTGCCTTCAGCAATAATTCTGTTCTGTCAATTTAGCAAGAGTCTCTCTCTACCCCTGACGTTCCTTCTTAGTAGTTTTTCACCTACTGAATTTGATCCTGCTTCTTATTCCTAAATCCCCACTTCTCCAGATTGTCTTTAGAATTGAGCTCTTTTCTATATTGAGGTCTCTCTTCCTCTGCTGCAACAGCTACTAGAGAAATCCCATTTTACCAGTTTAACTACTGCCACATTCTGCTTTTGTTTTGTTTTTGACAGTGGCACTAACCCTTTATGACTCGGGCATTTGACTGGTAAGCCAGTTTGCAGTGACCTGATGCTAGCACAAAACCTAGCATATTATTAGGCTCTTCTAAATAATGACATAATTTCTAACTGCTCAGGAGAACCAATTCTTGAAAATAACTAGGACGACCTTTGAATGAGAAATCAGCAGATAGTTGGAGCGTCCTTTTCCCTTCCCCTTACCATTTTGTTTTGGTCTAGAACACAAATAGTTATTTGCTCTAATCAATATCAAATGTACTTTCAGAATATTACAATGAAAATACGCCTCTTAAAAGTCGAGACCTTGTCCCAAAAGGCCAAAAAAAAAAAAAAAAAAAAAAAAAAAAAAAAAAAAAAAAAAAAAAAAAAAAAGAAAAAGAAAAAGAAAAAGAAAAACAAAGTCTTACCTGCATTTAAAACTGCAATCAGTTCTTTTGTATAAAAATGAAAGAAGGAACAGATCTTCTCAGAACTATAAGTTCAAAGGGTCAATGTTGTGGTCACGGTAATAGCATTCTGAACTTTTCAGGATGCCTAAAATTGTCAGCTGATTAGAATATGATTTTAAACCTAGAAATTTCCAAAGGTCTTTTACAATGCTCATTTTATTGATAAAGATGCTAAGGTTAAGGAGGTTCTGTCACCCCTCCAGGGTCTCACAGCTAGTTAGTCGCAGAGGTCCCCAAATCTAGAGAAGTGCAGTGTTTCTCACTGACTCTTAATGAGAGCTGGAATTTTAGGTCTACACCTCGACTCAGTGCCAGAAATGGCTCCCTACTCATGGGAGTTAGGATTACATCAGAACTCACAGAGCCAGTGGGACCAACCTTAAGTGGTACGATCTTCATATCTAGGTTTTATCAACCCTACCACTCCTCTGTGAGGAATCAGTTATTCTGTTCTCTCCTGAGTGCAGCTGGGTAACCAGACCATATAAAATAGAGTCTAAATTAACCCTAAATTTCAAAGTGATTCAATAGCTTATTTACAACTTTTGAAAACAGAAATGTTAGCAGATAATTTTTATAGAGTGTCGATGTTTTAGCAGCTGGGATATAAGGTCAAATATGTGTTTATACGATCAGGACATGGAAGCTTGGTGTAATATTTACTTTTTAAAAGATTACTTGCATTACATAGACATGGAGCCCCAGACCAAAGATGTTCTCTAATTAGGGGATGGATTACAGAACTTGGTAAATAGATTTAGCAACTTCAGTTAATTATATGAGTATCTTCTGGTAAGCTGAACAACTAATTTGAAGACAACAATGTGCAATATAACAGTGAATTCCTACCCTCTTCTCTAGTGAAACTGTATCATTTCTAATATTTCTTTTATTTTGTATTATCTTTAATGGTTTGATCAATCTTGCATTCTTACATGTGGTAGTCCGAGCAACTTCATTGAACATAACAACATGTAATGTAACAACCACTGTTAATTCCTGACATATGTTCTGAAATCTTGTATCATTTTGTTTTGCTTTTGAGTACAATGTTGGTATTTTGCTATTGTTCTTTTTTATTATTCTCTTTAAAATAAAAGAAGAATATGGGATATTGTGAGCTTTTTGAAATCAAGTGAGAAAAGTCCTTCAGATTCATGGGGTATTTTTTGTAGCAGTTTAATAAAATATAATTCATATATTTTAAAAAATTATCATTTTAAAGTTTATAATTGAGTGATTTTTTTTTTTTTAGTATATCCAGAGTTGTGCAATCAGTGCTATCAAATTTTAGAACATTTTCATCACCCCCGAAAGAAACCTCACATCGATTTCAAGTCTCTGGCAACCACCAAACCATTTTTACCTAGGAGGATTTCTCTATTTCAGTATTTCATTTAGATAAAATTGACAACATTGGCCTTTTGTATCTGGCTTCTTTAGCATAATATTTTCAAGGTTCATCAGTGCTGCAGGTTTATTAGGACTTCATCACTTTTAGGGATGAGTAATATTCCATTGTACAAGGTACTATCATCTAGATGTAAGTCAGTTTACCTATGGATGAACATTTGAACTTTTTCTTTCCATTTCCTGGCTATTATACATAATTTTGCTAGGACATGAATGTACACACAATAGCACGGACATGTGTTTTTATAAAGATCTTCATATTTCTAGCTCAGAATTTAAGGCTATGATCCATTTTGATTTAATTTTTGCATATGGTGTGAAGCAGGGGGTCAACTTCATTCTTTTACATCTGGATATCTGGAAATGTTACAACACTTTTCTGGGAAGACAAAACAAAACAGAACATATTTGCCACAGTCAAATTTCAGTTAAATCACAGAGGGCCTTTTCTTATCTGAATATATGGCAGTTGACCAAAATAGGAAAGTTCCTAGACATACCTTTCTGGCTCTGAAAGACTAGTCCTGGGTGCCTTATATCCTACTAGACATGCAGCTGACATTATTCTGTTAGAAAATTTCTCTGATGCTATTTTGCTTACTGGAAATCTTTTATTTCTTTAAATCACCTGAATATGGCGTTTTAGGAGGAGTTTCTTACTGTGCTGCTTAGAAGTTGCCCTTTTCCTTCACGGTGCTTCTCATTTGCACAGGAAGAAAAAATGAGATTTAGGACTGTTGTCTCTAATTGCATCTTATGTGATGCTTTGTTTCCTGATGATTACCAATGTTTTTCTTCTTCCTTTTCCCTGTTTCCTGTTTCATCTTCTTCCCTTTCTTTTCTATCTTTTAAAAAGTCATTAGTGAGTTAATGGATAAACTTAATGAAATGAGCGGTGACCAGACAGTCAGAAGAATACTGCTGTTGCTTGTACACAGGCAGTGCATTCTCGAAATACTGGTCTTTGACTTTTCAACGTGTCAGTGCAGTCAAACCTCGGTATAATCAATACGACTCTTGTTCGATATGAATATGTATGCTGCCTTGGCTTTTATAAGGACAAAGCCTGCTTTACCTGCAAGCAGAAGTAATATATGGGAGAATTGCCTTAAAGAAAACAAAGGTTTTTTTTGTTTGTTTGTTTCATTTTGTCTGAGAGTAGAAATGATTGTGCTGAGAGTGAGGAGATTAAATTGTAGCACTTGTCAGGAAACTGGCAAGCAGCCATCGTTTCTCCCTGCTTCTGCACTTTGCCTCTGTGCTGTGGATGGGTTTAATAAATGCATGGTTGTATAAAATGTCATTGTTGCATTGCCGAAAGGAGGACGCCATGTGCTAGCACTTTCTTAGGATGACATATCAATATTGGTCCTTGGCAATCTGGGGATTTCAAGCTACACACAGGGAATATTTATAATTTAGACACAGTGGAGAAATAAAAATCATTCTTCAAAATGTGGAAATATATCTATTTTTTTTGAAAGGAAAGTCATATTCTTTCTAAAATGTTCCTATTTTTAGATAAATAATGCCATCGAAATTTTAGAAACAAAACATAAATGACTTGTAATATTTTCAAAAAGTTCTATTTGTTTGATTAACTTGATCAAACAAAAGCAAAAGGAAGGAAAAAAATGCCACTGTGTATCTTAAAAATAGCTCCAACTTATATATGTCTAAATTACTAATAGCATACTGTAAAATAGTCTTTCTCCAACATTATCAGAGAAAGTAAGGGATTCTACAGGGATGTAATTACTTAATACATGATTCTCTCATTTCAGATTGATTTTGGTTTCAAGGTGCATGTCCCTTCTCTTTTTTCCAGTTATCTATGTTTTTAGTTGAAATTATCTGAGTAGCGCTGAACAAGGCTTCTCTTCTATTCAGCCATCAGGAATATGATTAGTGAGGGTCATTTTTGAATTTTGCTTACCATAGTGCCCGTCCCTGGATGTCACAGACTTATGGCTCAGATTCAGCATCATGCTAAGTGTCTACTTCTGCAGAAAACTGATCTTTGTTGAGGGGCTCACATTTCACCCAGCTCCTTTACACTCAGCCTTACATAGAATCTTTCTCATAGGCTCCCAATTCGCATACTCCTATCTCCAGGCTACCTGGAGGCAGGCAGCTAGGCAACAGATGACTTAGGAACAAGTCCAAGGTCACATAGGGAGGAAGTAGAACTTGAAGTCCAGGTCCACGAGCTTTTCTCCCCCTACACCTCTTTTTTGTGATAACCACCGGAGCTCAGCTTGGAGTCTGGTCTATTCAGGAAGAAAGTCACTTCTCATTTTGTGTCATAAGCCTACACCCTCTCTTTATTTTTGGTATAATTTAACATACACAAAAGCCTCTTCATGATGACTCCAGGATTCTTAGAATGATGTATAAATTCATGCTCTATTGCTGCCTGGAAAATTACCATAAATTTAGTACTTTAAAGAAACACCTATTTATATTTGTTAGAAGGTCCTCAATTCTATGTCAGAGTATGACAGAGAAAATTAGGTGTGAAAAAATAGGAACAGGAAGATTAGGGAAGGATACATAAGGTAAAAGACTGAATCTGGTATATAAGGGATGAAGGAACAGGGAATAGAAAAGACAAATAGAAGTAAGAGAAGGCAGGTTATTGAGGAGGAGAAAAGGAGGAAAGGTACATTTTTTTGAGCACCTACTATATGTCTGACATATCTGGGTCCTCGCTGAATCCTTAGATTAACTCATTAACATAGGATTATTTTTAACTACCATTTTACATATGAGAAAACAGTAACAAAGAGGGCTTAACTTAAACAAGGTCATTTATATTACTATACAGACATTAGAACCTGTAACTTCCCAGAGCTTACTATAATGTCTGCTCCCAGACCCTCAAGGACTACTAATGAGATTAAGAAGTACTCATCAGACTTTACTAATCTTGCCTCAACCACAATTCCTATCACACTGAGGCAAGATTGGGATTGGCTTAGCTGGGCCTGAATACCACATCTATGACTGAAAGTCACGAACTGTCAGCTGGAATGGATTAAGAAATGCCTAGCAGATTAGTGGAGTGCAGTGTTAGCTGTGTCTGTGGATGATGGACCCACAGCCCAGTGCACTGAGAGGAGAAGGTGCTCCCCACGGAGAGGGGGCACCAAGCGGTAGTTTATAGCCTGGATGAAATAGAAAAGGGAAAGAGGAAGCAAGTATGTCTATTTCTGGAGCGCTCTGGTCTTTCCTGTCACCTTTGGATATTGGTCTATACTTTCTCAACCTCCCAACACCAGCTCGCAGTGCTGACTCTGTAGTGAACTTCCAGGCCTTGTGTGTCTGTAAGCCCTTTTGTTCTGCATCTTCCATCTTCTTGGGCTGAGCAGCTCTGGGTTCCTCTAGCTGTTCAACATGCAGTTGGCCACTTTTAATTCCTCTACCTCTGATTCTGTGAGCCTACCTAAAAAGAATCCCCTTACATAATTATACAAATATTTTATTTTGATACCATTCCCCTAGAGAACACTAACTAATATACTATGTATTTATGCTGATGTAGGATGTTCATTATTTGAGTCATGATAATTGGATTCCAGCTAACATCTATCTCCAAATGTGTTGTGCCTCAGGATGTTACTCTTCTGAAGCTCAGTATCTCTCTGTATTGTAGGCATTGGGCTAGGTCACCAGGCAAGTTCTTAAAATCTTTATTTAATGTCATGATGCCAAAATTTCAACATTGTTATTCCTGAACACTTAGATGTCCCCAAGTCATTCAACTACATGGCAGAAAGCAGTAAGGTGGGGATCAATCTTAGCAATACTATCAAGGATCTACCAAAATAAAGTGGAGATTCAAAAGCTATCCATGCAAGAAGTTATAATGTGAATTGGAGAGTAGGTGTATTTCATTGCTTCAGTTAGGACCACTGCACAGAAATTTGCAGGACTTTTCAACATATAACCCTATCTGGTGTTATGCATATCCAAGAAGCAAAACTGAAGGTCAGTGAATAGAGGACAGAATAAAGGAAACTGTCACTAAGTAGAAAATTAACAATGCCCCCCACAGAAAAGCTCAATAAATGTTAACTTTCATCATTGTTTGTCCTTGCAACCCTCAAAGGAAACACCCAGGACAGCAGAGTTTCCTTTGTTGATACACGCATGGGGTTGTCACTGGTGACAGTCTCAGAGATGTCATTTTTTTAATTGCAGAAGAACCACATAACATCAAATCTCTTGTATCCTAAGTCTAGAGCCAGCATTTGTTAACAGATGGCGAGTCCCCCATGTGCAGTAAAGAGTGTCGTTCCAAATGATGACAGTGGTCTATCCACTTCTGCATTATACACCAACAAGTCAATCTCTAAACGTTAAAAACGGAGTTTCTATAAAAATGGTTAGACATTAGCAAATGTACTACCACCTGACTTAGCATCTATTTCAAAGCTCTGTCTTCAACATGAGTTCTTTCTCATGCTAAATTATCTAGTCAATTCAACTTGGAAATTGGATTGCCAAAGAGCATGCTTCCTATGGAAGTGCCTTTTTTATCGACAGGAGATAAACATGTATCTGAAAAAACAATGTTATTCTCCTCAGCGAGCTGCAAACATGCAGCTGCAAGCCGCAATTGCTGCCTCACAAGTGGACAGAGCACCAGTGTCTTGGGCGCTTCAGAAGAAAAGCACCCAACTAGATTATCCACGCTTTACGAAAGAGCCTAAAGCTGGGCTGGGAAGTCTACATTTCTGTCACTTGGGTCATATTCTTCAGTGCAACTCTAGGTAACCGAAAGCCATTGTAACTTACAGGATTTTGTCAGGAGTCTGACAAAGCCTCCTCTTGACCAAAAGGATTTACATTCTTCTGAGCCCTCTGCTCTACTAGGCCTCAAACTTGGGCTTGTCGTGCACATTTAGCGCAGTTTTAGCAAGAATCCTCCTGAGTCTGTTTAAGTAATGTCCTCATCCTAGGATTGGTCTCTCATCAACCTCCTCACACTGCACCCTCACTGTCTTATCAACATGCCCTGTTTTAAACAAGAATCTTATCAAGTCCTTTTAGTCACTATCCCTTTTATTCTTGATATTTTCTCCTAGTAATTTTCTGCCTACTGACCTTAGTCCTTTCCCTTGGCCATCAGCTCTATATGTTCTTATACTCAGAGCTAGGTATTTTCTCTCCTGCTGCAAACTCTCCTGGGCAGTACTCCTTCTTGAAGAAGGTCTTGCTTAAGGTCTTGAGGGTCAAGAGTAACTTATTTAACATAACTTCTCTATCCTCTTGTACGTTTATCCTCCTTTCTTTTCTCTACTTATTTATATTCATTCAAAAACTTATCCACTCAGCAAAAATGTATTGAGCCACGTGTCTCTTTGTGTAGAGAGATATTTAAAATCTAGCAGGAGCATTAAAATGGTATTAGGTACATCATTATCTCCAGGTGAGTCTCTGGTACGTTTTTTAACCTCAAGTGTTTGAGCCTTTTAGTTACTGTTTTAAATCTTTAATAGCATTTTCTATTATTTATTAACTGGCCCATCTGGATGACTCTTATTTTCCCTAATAATATTTAGGTTCTTAGAGAGAGGAGCATGGCTCAAGCAGATGCTACCCTAGTACCTAGCAGTATCTGGTTCTACTCTACCCACTTAAACTTACCACACAGTCTGTTTCTAAGTTAAGATATATTTCTTTTCTTTCCCCTCTGGGATAACTTGTTCTTTTTCTGTGTTCTAGCTCAGATTAATATGATTATTGAGATCTTAGTTATCTTTTAATATATAGACTGGAATTGTTCTGTTCAAATAATCTCTCTCCTCTCCATCTCTCTCTCTCCTCTCCCTCTTCTTCTCAACATGTACAGAAAGCCCTACAAATGGTTGCTAAACCCATTAACAACATGTTGTCTATAACACTGCATTATCTTCTGATAGTGCTTAAAATGCATCACTTGTATATTTTATATTTGCTCATTAATTCATATTATTATTCTTTCCCACTCAACTGAAGGCCCATGAGAGCAAAAGATATGCCTGTATTTCCTCCTCAAAGGTGCTGTTCCAATGTCACATGTGGAGGCTGTCAAAAGACACAAATTAAATACTAGCTGAAATTCAGTAAGTAGCAAGAAATCTGTAAAGTCATTGCAGAATGCTTGCTTCAACGACCTTCTCCTTCAAGTTCAGGAATGTTGCGTAACTTTGCTTCAAAGGAACAAATGGATCTCACTGATGCAGTAGATCAATTGGCAAATAATTCTAATGTTTCAAATCTTTACCTGAGTCTGCCATCCTCTGCTGCAGCACCTCCCGGTATAATCTTTGTAATAAATATGCCAGGGTCATCTCCAATGTGGGGATTATCTGTCCCTCCAGCAATACTGAATCCCAGGCCAGAATTCCCCTGTAGAAATAATAAGCAGATTTTAAATGATGTGGTTGTCACCTAAAACCTAGGTTCTCTTGCACACTATTATCCATGTTGCTACTTGAATGGAAACTGGGTGATAACTGTCTTGTATGCAAAGTCATAAAGTGCACAGTGAGCAGACAAAGGAAAGTCAGGAAAAACACTCCTTAGTCTCTGCCTTGTAAGAATTCAAGGGTAATTACATTTTTCTTTAAAAATGGCTTCTTTTAATAGCTATTAAAATGAACACTATAAGGGGGCTGGGGATATAGCTCAGTGGAATAAGCGCCTGCCTAGCAGGCGCAGGGTCCTGAGTTCGATCCCCAGTACCGCAAAAAAAAAAAAAAAAAAAAAAATGAACACTATGAATTAGAAAATAAAGGCTTACAACTTGTATGACATGAAAACAATACAGAGTCCTCAGAGTGTCAGCTGTAAAAAACAGTACAGTCATATATAAAAATTAATGGAAAGAAAGGAGTTAGGTGAAAATACTTGACTTGGTAGACTACTGCAGTTTGGGTGTTTTCATTCTGTTATTTCTAATTTTGTTTTTTTGCAATATAGATTATCCATCAAATAAATGTGTCCCTGCAAAATGTAACATATTGGCTTCAGAAGATGGGAATCATAGTACATGGAATCATAATATATGCAAGATATTTTCAATAATAAACAACACTTTCATTTTCAGTGGCATTAAACGAAACATTCAATAATTTGCTCTATAAACCCGAATAGTTTATGTTCCAATAAACTTTTATACCTCTGTATATTATAGTAATTGACATTCAGTAGACACATACCCTCCCAAAATTTGTATTTAAAGCATAATTGAATCCTCTTAAAATTCACATATCATCTTATTTTAGTCTTATTTATATGCTCTTTTTTAATCTCCAGCTCCATGTTTCCATAATTGTGTCCTGATATTATTTTCAGTTCACGTTGTATTTCAAGCTGTTTCTCTATAGCAAGATAATATTTAAATTACCCACTTTAGATTGCTAGATAATGTTTCACTAGGTCCCATACCATCATCTCAGTGGTCTCCTGTCCCTGGATATTTCATTTTTATATATATTCTTATAACAAATCTCACTTACTAAATTCATGATTACTTGATCAAATTCCACCCTAGAGTAAAAGAGAAGAATAGGAGTATGATATCTGATCTTGAGAAATTAATTAGGGTGCTCAGTCAGAAAAACTTCAATGTGAAGATAAAGTCCACTATAATTTGATAGTTGTATCCTGTAAATGTCAGGGTAATGTTTAGCAATTTTTAGCAAGTGAATTAATAAAGCCAAATTCCAGTGTATTACTTTCACAATAGTGTATTTATGTTGAAAAGTTAAAGTTAATAATTCAGATACACCAACTAAAATTTCGTATTTCTTACTTTTTAACTCTGCTCTTTGTCTTTCAAAAATTATTAAGCTCATTGAACAGAGATATTACTTATTAATAATCATGTAATCATTTGCTCATTTAATATGTATTACACACTGCTCTGTGCCTGGCACTAGACTAAGCTAGACTAACCACAGGCTGAATATTTCAATCCTGATGTGGGAGGGAAGTGCAGAGGGTAGAAGTGGCTAAGAGAACCACACGCAGTGACTTAGTGCCATAGAAGGAGGGATGCAGCAACAGGAGGGCTTCATCGATGATGCCAGGGCCAATAAACAGACAATGAAGTCAGAACAAAGGAAACAAGGAAGAAAATTGGATGGGATGAGTCTTCATCATGCTGATCATGAGAACAGGAACTCTAGGAGTCAATTGTGGGATCCTGAGTTCCTACTGACACCAGGTAAGTACATCTGTGCTATGTGACTGACCCTGATCTAAGGCCGTAAGACACTAAGGCTAGGTGACGCCTGCCTTCATGGAGCTTCAAGCATAACAGAAAGGCTGTGATTGTCTGCTGTCTTGTGATGAACACGTTTCACATGGTATATAACCCCAATTACGTTGTCAAGTATGTGGTCATGAAGACAGTCAGTACATGATTTATGAGGCAATTTCCTAAGATCCAGAGGTTTTGGGGGGAAGTGGGCTGGGAAGGTGAGTGTGAGCAATGTAACTTGAGTCTAGCTCCAAAACATCAATAGGGGTACAGAGGTCTTACTCAGGGAGTATAATCTCTTAGTTAATGGAAGTAGGGAAGAAACTAAGCTGAGATTGGAAAATCTCCCAATACTTTCTTCAGATATTATCAATATATTTGAAGAGAGTGTGCAAAATTTTGTCACCTAAACAAGATGTTAATGAATTAGCACTTAAATGTATCTCATTTTAATTTCATACAATAGCCTCTATGAACATGGAGCAAAAAAGCTGGCTTTTATTCTGTACAAACTACACTCTAACTTATCTCTGGGCCTTTTCTTATGCTGTTTTCTCTATCAGAAACTTTTCATCTCTCACTCGACTAGCCCAGATCTTCACATATTCTAAGAGAGAGCACAGATAGCATTGGTTTTAGGTAGTATTTTTTAATTTGTAAATTCTTATTACATGTTCATAGAGTATACAAATTGGTCGCATGATTTTGAATACAAATTGCAAATACTAAATCAAGCTAATTAGCATCTCTGTCCCTTCAAATGTTTTTCTTGTGATGAAAACATTAGATATTTACTTTCTTCGATGATATAGACAGAACTTAGCTATTAGCTGTGTTCACCAGACTATGCAACTGATTCCAAAAACTTACAATAAGACAGATCTCCTCTCCGAGAGCTGTAACTTTTTACTGTCATCTCCCCATCCCTCCCAACTTCTGGCCTCTCATAAGCACTGTTCTTCTATTGATTTTATGAGAGCAATTGTTTTAGACACCACATACCAGCAAGAACAATATAGTATTTGTCTTTTTTGTGTTTGGCTTATTTTTCTTAGCATAATGTTCTTTAAATCCATCCATGTTATTGCAAATGATATTTCTTCTTCTTAAAAGACTGAATGGTATTCAGTCATGTAAGTAATCACATTTTCTTCCTCCATTCATCCTTGAATGGACACTTAGTCTGATTCCAGTTGTGTCACTGTGAATAGTGTTACAGTGTGCGGGAGAGTGCAGACGCTCCTTAAGTATGTTGATTTCAGTCTGTTGGGTAAATAATAAGAAAGGGGTTTCTGGATAATATAGTAGTTGAGTTTCAGTTTTTTGACAACCTCCATAACTTTTTTCATTATAGCTGTTGTTATTTACACTCCCACCAACAATATTCTAAGGGTTCTTTTTTCCCCTCATTCTAAGCAGCACTTTGTCTTTCTGTTAATACTCATTCTAATAAATACAAGGTATTATCTCACTGTGGTTTTAAGTTGCATATATTGACATATTTTGGATACTAATCCCTTATCAGATACATTGTTTGCAAGTATTTTCTGTCAATTCATTGGCTGTCTCTTCTCTTTCATTTTCTTGCTGTGAAAAGGGTTCTACTCTGAAGGCAATGCCATTAATTTACCTTTGGTTTTACTGTGTATACCTTTGAGCTCAAATCAAAAATAATTTCCTAGATGAGTGTAGCTTTTCTTCTACTTTTTACTAATAGGTGTATGTTTTCAGCTTTGAAGTTTAAGTTTTTAATTCATTTTCAATTGATTTCAGATATGATGTGACGTGAGAGTTCAATTTGATTCTTTTGCATGTGAATATCTGGTTTCCTGAGCCCATTTAGTGGAGCGACCATTTTTTACCATGTATATTAAGAAATCAACTCATTGTAAAGACGTGGGTTTCTTTCTGGGATTTTTTTTCCCACTGGTCTATTTTACACCAGCACTGTGCTACTGTAAATATCATTGCTTCCCATGCTTCTTAATTAGTACTGCTTTATAGTATAGTTTGAAATCTGGTAACAAGAGGCCTCTAGCTGTATTCTTTTGCTAATGACTGCCCTAGGTATTTGGGGTTCTGTGTGATTCCATACAAGTTCTAAGATTACTTTTTCCTGTATGTATGAGAAATGACATTGGAATTTTTATAAGGATTGTATGGAATCAAATCTTTTTGGGAAGTATGGACATTTTCACAATATTAAATCTTCCAATCCATGACCTCAGAATGTCTTTGCATTTAGTTGTGTCCTGTTTAATTTTTCCAAGTAGCAATACACAGTTTTCAGAGTTCAGATCTTTTATGTCTCTGGTTAAATGTATTACTAAGCATTTTTGTAGTTACTGTAAATAGCCTTGATCTGATTATTTCTTTTAAAGGATGTCAATTGAAATGAGTGTGTTTTCTGTCTTCATCTGCTAATGTGGTATATCACATTTATTAATCTGCATTTGGTGAACCATCCCTGCATCCTAGGGGTAAATCTTGATCATGTGGAATCATTCTTTCAGTATGCTACTGGATTCAGTTTGCTCCAGGTGATGTTAAATGATAGCTTCAACTCTGTGCATACAGCACTCCAGGTTTGTTATTGTAGATTTCTGTGCTTACCTCAGTCATGCATTGTTGTTCTGTAGTTATCTATTTTTCTTCAGGCTGAGCTTGTAGAAAGCAGGACTGTATGGCATTATCCTTGTTTATATTAGTGCTTTGCCTGGCACATAGCACTGTCAGTAAATATTTGATGAACGAATGAGCAGACAAACAAACCTATTGAGAACATTTGTGCCCGGAAGAAAAGACCCAGAAAACACACAATAGAAGTCCCGAGTGTGCGGAGGAATGTAATGTGGAAGTAGAAGCAATTTGTTTTGTTTGGCTATAAAAATAGAAAACAGAATACTTGAATACTCTAATAGTGACTCAGCGGAAGAATGGAATGATCCAACAGAGTTCTCAAATTGGGGATGTGCTGCTTTGCAAGGGATGGAGCGCCCTTCACTCCAGGGGTTACTGGCCAGTCACTGGGCAAGAGAAAATCAAGCATCTATTGAGAGTTTAAACTGGATGACTCCAAAGCATTCTTTTGGGACTCCAGCTAGCAATAGAAAAACTGTTTTTACATAAGAGAAAAAGAAATGATTTAGGGAACTTTCATAGGGGGAATAGACCATTGCTGCTTTTTCAAAACTTGTTCATTGAATCAACATATCTTTGAAGTAATGGCTTTAATAACAACCTAGAAGGTTTAACCATTGTTTTTGGAATTGACTACAATATGGAGACTGTGGTGGTTCCGGTTTTCTCTGCTGAATATTCCTCTGACCACAAACCTACTCTGAGGAAATGGATGAATGGATCACAGATTTTGTAATGGAAAGACGTAGATATAAACAGAATAAAATTCATCTTGTATATGGGTCGCAAGAATTCCTGAAAGCCTTGTAGTTCTATGAAAATCAGTCTACCACTGGGTCTGGCCATTCACCATGGTTCTTTAGAATAGGTTCATCTGAATTCAGTGAAGAAAATGATTTGATGTGCTTTTCCATCTCCCCTTATTGTTCTCTTCCAGTTTCTGCTACCAGCCAGCAGCATTCAATGGAATGGAGGACAGAAAAATACCGGCAGTGAAATTGCTGCCTGCTGCTCTCCATGGCTGACTCACCGCAGTCCCCTGACAATCATCCTTCAGCCTGCCAGCTGCAAAGGCAGATCTCAGCTCCTCTCTCTTCTAAGCATCGGTCTCTCCATGCGAACAGGCAGGCCCCTGGCTGACACGCTTAGATCCTGAAAATTGCAGCTAATTCACTGAATGTTGGCTCTTGATCCAGTAGGCGGAAACTTTGAGGTGTCACGCTGGTGAGGGCAGCACCTGCGCAGAGCCGGGGGCGGGCTGGTGCGCCTGTGCGGTTGGGCCGATTCCACAGCAGATGAATGTGCCTGGCGGTTACCATTCTTCTGGTTACCAATTCTCCACAGTTGCTGAATCTCCCCCAGGAGCCTGAGGCCGTCGTCTAGCCAAATGACACTTCCTGCTTCAAGTACCACATACCATCTTTTCTCAGAAAAAGGATCAGCCGAAAGGAAAGACATTTTACCACATCTGATGGTTGTATATATTATAAATACATTGGCCGCAGGAAAGCTCCTCTTTCATTGCAAGTTGATACCGCAAATGGGGTTATAAAAAATAAGGGAACAGGAGTCAAAATCACATGCATTTACATAGTTTTTCGGACAAAACATTTCTTTGATTTTTACTGTTTCTAGTCATACAGTTTTCAGAATTTATCTTCCAGAGGTGTGTTCAAAGATTTCTGCTCGAAAGGTTATTCAGTATTATTTTTCTAATGTTCAAAAATTAAATAGAAATCTGGAACTGAAAAAAAATACAATGAAGAAATGGTTAAAAATACTGTGTTACAGTGTACTACGGTATGTTGATCTGAATGTAGGAGTATTTTAGAGTCATTAAGATTGTAATGTTATTTAACAATGGAAAATGTTAATTATGTAAATATAAGAGAAAAACTTATACACAAATTTAATTACATTATCATTTTTTTGTTTTGTTTTTTTGAGACTGGGTCTTGCTATGCAATCCAGGCTGGCCTTGAGCTCACTTTGTAGCCCAGGCTGGTCTCGAACTCACAACAATCCTCCTGCCTCAGCTTCTTGAGTGCTAGGATTACAGGCGTGCACCACCACTCCTGGTGACTTAATTACATCATCATTGCCACTGAAACTATTTGAAGAAAATGTGACTTTAACAAGAAAGTCCCTAATAATGTACTAAAAATATTCTCAAGGAAACTAATATTTTTATTCTACCTTCTTATAATTCTTATAATTCTTTTATAATTCTTATTCTGCCTTCTTATAATTCAATATCTGGTATATATATATATATATATATATATATATGTATATATGTGTGTGTGTGTGTGTGTGTGTGTGTGTGTGTATATATATATATATATATATATATTCACAAAAAACACTGCCGATCAGAAGAATGAGGTGAGATAATTTATTTAAAGACATAAAGCAAATAAATAGTGGGTTACAGTCCCCAAACCAGACTTTTCTGGCTCTAACTACTCTTTTTCCTATTATATCACATTGCTTTTTTTGAATTCGAAAAGTGATTACATAGCAAGGAAAAATACACACAAAATAACAGAACTTTTTCAAGCCACTCGTATAAGTACTATGAAAATATTTTGAAAAAATTTAATGAAGTTGAATGTTTATTGGAAAGACATAGATTTAAGCTATTTGGACCTCGGTTTTAGTATCGGGTCTGCCATGACTAGTTCTATGACACTGAATAAATGTCTTCCCTTTGAGTCTTGTTTCCTCACATATAAAATGAAGGTAATTCTATCTAAAACATACAAAGAATTAAAAAACATGAACCCATCCAAATTCAAAGACCCAATCCAGAAATGGGCATCTGAGATGAATACACACTTCTCAGATAAAGAAACACAAATGGCAAATAAACACATGAGAAAATGTTCTACATCTTTAGTCATTCAAGAAATGCAAATGAAAACAACACTGGGATTTCATCTCACCCCAGTAAGATTGGCCAGCATCAAGAAATCATCCAATAGCAAATGCTGACAAGGCTGTGGAGAAATAGGAACTCTGCTGCACTGCTGGTGGGAATGCAGACTGGTGAAACCACTGTGGAGATTGGTTTGGAGATTCCTCAGCAAACTAGGTCTGGAGGTCCCATTCAATCCAGTTATTCCCCTTCTGGGTATTTTCCCAGAAGATCTGAAAACATCATATCATCATGATATATGTGTTCCCATGTTTATAGCAGCACAATTTGTAATAGCTAAATCGTGGAAACAACCCAAATGTCCATCCACAGAGGACTGGATTAAAAAACTGGCATTTTTACACAACAGAATATTATTCAGCTATAAAGAAAGACAAACTAGAGGCTTTTATAGGCAAATGGTCACAGTTAGAGATCATACTCACAAGTGAGGTAAATCAGATGTGCATGTGCAAGCAATGTATCGTATCATTAGTGTAGGAACCTGGAGGTGGGAATATAAATTGGGAGATATGAAGGGAGACTGCTCAAAAGTAAAGAGCAATCAGGATGAAGAGAAGGAGAAAAGGAAGAAAGGGATATATGTGCAGGGTGGCTAACATGATTGCACTATTATCTCATGCCATTTTGGTGTAAGAAACAATCCATGATTGGTTTTTTGATCAACCTTGTATGTCTATTTGTATTTTCCTGAGCATACACTTTGAAGTTATCAATGTGTAATACAACAACCATTGTTGATCCCCTGCCACCTTATCCGTAGTTCAGTATTTTTACTGTTCTTGTGCTTCTGTGTGTCTGTTTGTTGGTGTTTTTGTTCTTTTACTTTAAAGAAAACTAAAATGAAAGTAATGACATTTCTCGGATTGTTCACACAGGCAAGATCAAAGGACACACAAATTAGCAGATTAATGTGCATAACATATGAGTGGTGATCGAGCAGACTCAGTTCCTTCCTTTTGGTTTGACACATGCTCCTGCTTAAAGGGCTCTTACAATGGAGACTAAGTAATGTATTCTTTCATTCATGCTTTTATTTATTCATTCAGCAATATGAGTTAATGCTTGTATGTTATTATTGTAGGTTACATTCTTGGTAAAAATTACTTAGCTTGAAGTACTGAATGTTGTGGAAAGATGGGAAGGAAATCAGTACTAAAATTGTTAGGTAAATAAAAGGTAGATAAAGGAAAACTCCATGTATTTTTTAAAATTTTAATACCCATGTCCTTTTATGATAACTGTTGAAAGTATATGTATTACCAACCAACCTCAAGATTTCTACATAGTCCCTTGTACCAAGATTATGTACTTATTCTTATCCTTAGCTGCTGTAAATATCACTGACAAGTCTATCTTCTACATATCGGCTCCAACAAAGGATATTGGCTTTTTTTTATTAACCTGTATGATAAAATAACATATTTTGGTTCCAAATATAAAACTAGTTCATAATAAACAAAATGTCTAATATGGTCCCAGATTGAAAATTCCTAGTCCACAACTTTATCACTGGTCAGAAATGTACTAGGATATTGAATAACAGAAATAGGTGGAAGGAACATATGAAAAAAATGCTTAAACAGAACAGGAAATTAAAACCAAGAAGTATTAAAGTACTATATCAGAAGGAAAATATTACTGGATAGAAAGAGCCAATGGTAAACAAGTAACTGTCTGCATTGTTCTAGAAGTTGCCTTATCGTGACAGTAAATCTTGAGTAGTAGATGGTAAATCAGAAAATAAAAATATAACTTTTTCATAAGTAATATCTTTTAATATCACTTAAATTCTTTCTTATAGCCATCTTCTATATCTTTTACTCTCTTATCAAAAGAACAGCTCCAAGCCTGTTACTAGCATGCAAAGACAACATTAATATGGGTATTTCTAACTACTGTTGCCTGGAATTAAATAAAAATATTTCTGTTGTAGTTAGGGTTTACAAGGAAACAATTTAACGCAGGACACATAATTTATAGCACTATTTTACAGTAGTCAGCAGAAGAGTCAAGTACAAAAGAGTGCAAAAATTCTGTCCACACACTAAAGACCCAAAGAATCCAGCTGAGGGCCTGGATCTCATGGCAATGTGAGAGTCCAGCTGAAGACCTAGAGCCCATAACAATGCCCCTCATGAGTCTAACTGGAAGTTTAGAGTCCACGACAATGTCTCATGCAGGCCTGTTTCATGGATCTATGTTGGGAAGGTCCCAAGATCAGTGGTGGAAGCTTGAAAATTTATGCCAGCATGATGAAGAATCTGTGCCAGTAGGTTGAGGGATCTGCATGGGAACCAGAAGCGATGCTCAAAGTAAGAATCAGAGTTCTCTGAAAAGTACCACAGCCATCCTCAGCGACAAGGAGGTCCCGAGCTCCTCCTATGATGAGAACAGCTGAGTTCATATCAGGAAAGCCAGCATGACAAGCTCCTCCAGTAGAACCAACAAAATCTGATTGTCTTGCCCTCCAGTTTTCCTTTTTTTGCTGTTGGGAACAATCCTCAGGTGGGCCTTCTACACCCAGCACCACACTGATTCATTTCAGCTGTGTATTATAAATTGACCACCAGTTATCAATCTACCATATCCCTCCATTTTTTTCTACATGCTACCTAACAATATGTGGAATATATAATGCCTGTTTTCATTTAACTACAGCTTCCAGGAATTCTACTTAGGAGTTTCATAGTTTGCTCCATTGAATTGGACTTTTCTGGTAGCTTCTGGATAGATAGGCCACATGCAGATGTAGGTTGGGGATAGGAAACTCTTTAAAGACAAATATAAGATGGGAGACTACAGAGAGGAAGCTGTTCAAAACTAGGAAGGGAGAGAGAAGATGCCAAATTACTGGAGACCAAAGACTCCTTTGAAGTCACATATAAGATAAACAAATGAATCTGATGATGGAAAAACAAAAGGAGGGTGGGGGGAGGTAAGAAATTGAAATGTACCAATCCCTCCAGTGAATACAACCATTTATGTACTGCAAAGATGTACTATGAAGAGTAAAAAAATAATAAAAAAGCAGTGTGTTATTATTGTTTTCTTGTGTGAAAGAGTTTTGACCACAGGGAAGGCATGTGAGGAGGAGGTGGCGGAACAGAGGATGATAGGGAGGGACTCGGGCATGTTTGTGGGCTGAGGCAAAGAAGCCCTGAAAGGCAGGATGAGGATGCAAGAAGGGTGAAAAATACATCAGAAACAAAATTGAGAAAAAGAGAGACCAACAATGGGGTCAGAATCTTTGTTCCTTGACTCTTACTAAAGGTACAGGTTCATTTCATGTGGTATAGCTACACAAATAATACTGTGGTATTATGTAAGTTCATACATGACATAAAATGATGTCTACACAATCGCTTTAGGTAAAGGAAGAAGGCTAAAATATAAAAGCATTAACTTGGAGCTAACTTTGTAATACGGATTGTATTGGTCAGCTTTCTGCTGCTAGAAGCAATATCAGAGACACAATCTCATAATCGCACTGGTTTCGGCTTCTAATGATCTGGTCCTAAGGCAGAGACAACAGCCCAGCCTGGCAAGGTGGAGCACACCTGCTCACTTCCTGGTGGCTACAAAGCAGAGGAGGGGAACAGTGCAGGAGAAGAAGGCGCCAGGGACCAGATGTAGATTCCAAAGTCATGTTTCCATGACGCACCCAGACACACCCGGAAGTATGTTTTACCCGCCCCCTAGGCAGTTCTTAAGGCAGTCAAGTTGCTATAGTTTGTGTGGGTGAAGCTGTGGTGTTATTTTAAGGTAGGAATAGTGACAGTGTCATCTATGGTACAGTGGGAAATCAAAGGAATTCTTGATTCATCATATGTTTTTACTCCATACATTTAGAGATAAGGACAGCAGAAGAAAAGATCTAGAATGAAACTGAAGACATAGGTAAAGCGTGGATTGTTGGGACAATAGCTACGAGGCACGAGTGGGACACTTAGAGGACAAGCTGGGGTCTGCTCAGCATCATTATGATGGTCCATTGCCGGCATGTTATGGGATTCTCTCTCACAATGCTTAGTAAGTTTTAAAATTTTTTACTGGTACATATTCGCAGTATATAATGGTTACATTCCTCACAGGGAGTGAGTATGTGTACGTAATGCATCAGAATTAATTTTTTCATCCTCTTTGCCTCCCTTCCTCCTGTTCTCCCTCTGTCTCTTGGTCCCTTTTCCTTTTTGCAAGAGATCTGTCTCCCTTCTTCCTATTATCTTTTACTTTTCTCTTTGATTATTTATGCTCTGTGTTTCTCATATAAGAGAAACCATGCGATATTTCAGCATGTGTATCTGATCTATGCCACTTCACGTTAGTGCTGCAAGGTACATTCATTTTCCTACAAATGACCCAAGCTTAGCCGTTATGACAGAATAATACTCCACTGTGTGTAAATGCCAGTATTCCCATATAGCTATCTTCTTGAAGGAGTTAAAGACAGCATATTACCATGATAAATGCACACATGTGTTTCTAGCAGCATGGTTCATAATAGCTAAATCTTTAGAGCAGCCTATATATCCAAGATGAATGGATGACACAAATGTACTTAGTAACCTTGGACAGGGGAAAGGGATGATTTGGTTGCTCTAGGGCTCAGGTGGGAGAGCAAATGCTATTGACTTTTAAAGTAATGAGTCATAAGTCAGAAAAGACAGAAAATGAAGAGAAACGAGGAGAATGCTCATAGGCCAAAAGGATGAAGTGGGAAGACTGAGATCACAACCAAGTTAGAGTGTAGATTTGGGAGGATGGGGTGGGAGAGTAGACTGCAGGTTGCAGACAGTACAGAGGTGCAAGGGAGCTCACTGAATGTTGTGGCACTGCATCAAAACGCTGATCGAGTCAAGATGCTCTTTGGCTAACATTGAAACTTCCAAAGAAGAGGATAAAAAAATAGTAAAGAAAGGTTAAAGTGGCCATATCTTTCAATGAAAGCAACAAAAGATGTAGGGTAGAAGGAGAGGGCAATGCAAAGGTGAGAAGAAGGGTAACAAATGAGGCAGTGTGGCTCTCATCAAGGTTCCAGACCGTGGAACAGTTGTCAAGGCTGAAGGAGAAGGCTCAGCTTGTGCAAGGAACTAAAACCAAACTGGAACAGCTGTGGAGGAGTAAGAAAAGAAGGGAGATATGAAGCAGGAGATGGTAGCAGGGGTCAAACCCGTGGCCTCAGGAGGACCCTGAAAAGTGTTTATATCATGAACAGCTTAAACATATGTGTGGCCTGCACTGGTTTAGTTTAGAATTATACATGCTGCTATGTAGAAAAGCTTATCAGAGACAGCTAAACTTGAAAACAAAGACTGCCCAATCTGCAGGGAACTCACCTAGACTATGACCTGAAGTACAGACGCCATCTGACATGAAATGTGTAAATGTGCATCGCATTTTCTTGCCTGGCATCACTAAACATGTTGATAAGGAGACCAGTTTTAGCAGCTGAGGCCCGAGCGTGATGACAGCTGGATTAGGTTGCTATCAGTGGGCACAGAAGGTTTGTGGCATGATTTAGAGATAGAGTTGACAGGACTTCCTGAGTGCCAGAATGTGAAAAGGGAAGTACAGAGAAGACTAACAGAGGTTGCATGGCTGGGCTAGGCTATTATCTATGGGATGGAGAAGACCGGGGTGAGGCTGGGAAAACCAGTTTGGGAGAAGTAAATGGAGGTTACTTTGGTTGCTTTTTAGTGTGAGAGTTCTGTTGGTGTTAGTGGAAAGGAGGAAAAGGTACTGATACCTTAAGGAGGAACAGTAAGTTGGCAACCCTAACTGAGTGTTTTCTATATGTTAGGCACTGTACTAGATCTTATAGCTGTCGTCTAAGGAAAATTACAATACTATCCAGAAGAGCACTTTTTCCCCTAGAAACAGGGGTAAGTTCCAGGCACAGTTTAGAGTCCTTTGTTACCTACAACAGCTCCTTGAGGGTATCTGTGTACATTTTCTAAGCATAAGACCTAGGAGTATTTGGAGAAAATATTTTATCTGAATAAGGAGCAACATGACAAATGTGATGTTTTACTATTACTAATTCAAGAGCCTTGTGGGGGCTGAGTTAGAATAGGCGGGGTGGATGGAATTTGAAAGCAAGGAGCGAGGAGAAGGGGATGAAAAAAGAACTCAGATGTGTTATGTAAATGTACCCACTCTCCATGGTGAATGTAATCATTACATAAGGCAAGTGTGTATGAATAAAAGTAAAAAGAAAGGAGAGGAATATAGGGTTAAATACTGTATTCAAACTAGAAGTTTTAAAGATGTCATTATGGATTTTGTCATTCTAACTACAAGATTTTGAAGTAACATCAATCTTATCATATAATAACATTTAACTAAAATGCTATTTAGAAGCAAATATATACTTCGTAGCTCTTGACATAGTTTCTTAGTTCTTGGATTATTTTCCAGTGTAAATTACTGGCAATTGAGCCCCTTTTTTTGTATTCCCAATAGAGCTTCCATGTCCAATGGCATCTCTGCTGGCATTCTCCAAAAATCACCAAAGCAGACATCTTCTAAGAATAGTTTGTGTATAGCAAAGAAGAAAGACCCAAGGGATTGCACTTGTGTTATCCTTGACTTCCGGCCATCCATCAGTCTGAACATTTGATTAAATATCAAATCCTGTTCATTGTACCCCTGAGACAGTAGTCAAACCTGTCCATCTCCTCTGGACGTCTATTGTCACTGCCCTAGTTTGTCTCTTCATTAATTTTTGTCACTGCTTTTCTGGCTTTCAGGCTTGAGTCACGTCATCCCAGCCTTCTCATGGTCACTTTACTCCTTCCTTTCCTTGGTGGTATTTGCTCAAAAAACTGGATCCCATAGTTGCCCACAAAGGCAGGTAGGCAAGACACAAAGGAAGGTGAAATGGGACCACAAGTGGTAAATACGATAAAACAACAATGTGGCTAAATGGTAACTGGTTTTTGTTTTGGGAATAAAACAAAAGTGGGAGATGACCATGCATCTCATTTAAATGGAAGAGCCACTGTGCCACTGTTATGGGTTAGTGCTCTTCTGGAATGGGGGCCTATGTTGGATGATTACTTTCTCTCTCAAGAAATCTAGGAATCAATTTGTTAAAGCAACATAACATGCTGCAAATGTCAGAAAATTATTCAAATATTATAGAATATACCCTAGGCTACATTAGTCTAGGTCTTTTGAGGTGTTCAAAAAGGATTAAATATAATAATTGTATTAAAGGGAGTAGCAGTGAAGAAAAAATTGGGAAATAGCCAGGAAATCCTGGAGGAGCCATTTGATTAACAAAAAATGGACACTCTGGTGAAGAGCAGAAAGAAGAAGCTTGGTCAGAAGCATCCTCAACTGCCGTTGGGAGATGAGTCCCATTTCTCCCGGCAGGACTGTGCCTTTGTGGACCTGTGAGGCTCAGTCCTTTGCACAGAGCAGCCCTGGGGAAGAATGAGCTTGAGAGAACGCCACAGTAAATTTCGGATTTTAGTGCAGCAGCTGGGCTCCTGGTGAATTATGTTCCCTGTAGTTGGCAGTCTGTGATACACATTGTCTTGTCTGCCACATGGTTCAACATTGTGAGGATGAAAGAAAACATATTTGCAAGCCAGAGATAGAGTCTGAGGGTCACCAATTTATAAACTGCTCACTATCTGTGCGCTAACTTGTAATTTCTTCGGTAGCCTTACATAACACTTGCCAGCAAAGAAAATACTGGACTCAGCATACATCCTCGCTTCGCCTTCATCCTCTGTGTAATTCTGTAACTGGCTGACGAATCATACCTACATTCAGGACACTGTACTGTGCTTGTTTGCCTGTTTGAACTCCCTTTTATACTGTAACAATTCAAAGCACCAAAACAGCCATTCGTTTTCTATGCCAGGATCATGTAGCACCTATATGTGAATAAAAATAAAACTGAACAGATTCTTGCATGAACCAAACCACATTTCTGGCTCTTCTTGGAGTACTCTTTGCTGCTAAATTCCTCTTCAGACAGCAAATGCCATCATAACTGCTACCTGTGATGTTTCCTCTGCTTCAGGCAGACGTGACTGCCGTTCCTTCTGTGCTTCCACGTGACCTCCCCCCGCGACGCGAGCTGGCCACTGTTATGTGCAGCTGTGTCTTTCTCCACCCTTTCATCTGGAGGGCAGGAGAAATACTATACTTGTAGTTGTATTTCTAGCTGTCAATCTAATCCCTGGTGACAGCAGATGCTCAGTGAAGGTGTTCTGAGTTAAACTAAACTGAAGAATAACCAAAGAGATTTGTATGATCGAGCTAATAAGGAAATGTCAGATGAGGGAGACCATTTGACGTTGATACAAGAAGGCTAAGAGTTGAGTCACCTAATTCATTCCACACTGATTTATTTGAGTGGCTACTATATGTTCAGTGCTGTGTTAGACTCTGCAAACAAAAGAACAGGTCCTTGTTCTAAAGAAGCCTACAAGAGCAATACACAATGTGTGGGGGATAGTGTGTGTACGGCTTCTGCTCTCTGGGTCCTGCTCCCCGTTTGCCAAATTCTGTTGATTGTTTAATCTGAGTCACTCTTGTTTTCATCCTTTTATTTCTGTTTGCACTGCCTCTATCCCAGCTAATTTCTTAATTGATAGGATATTGCAAAAATCCCAACATCAGAAAACGATCATTTTATATCACTGTTTTAGATTCTTTGTATTCCACAGTAATATTTTCTCTCATCTACGGAGATATTCCTGCCCCGTCCCCTTAAATCTTCGAAAGGCACTCACTATTGCCAAAATATTCTATTTTTATTCTTTACTGAACAATGAAGAGTGTTTTTTTCTCTCTTCAATAAAGGCTGATGCTCAGGGATTTTCTTTGCTGCTAGGGCACACTTACTCTTTCTTCCTAGTATTTCTTGGAAACACTGTAAGTTCTCACTTTCTATAGCCATGATCTTTTATCCTTTTAAAACAATTTCTCTTGAGCATGAAGTGCAGGAATAATCAACTGGAATTCTGATTTAGAGGCTGAATCCCTTAACTCTACCTGGACCCTGCCCCCGCCCCCTCCAGCCCTTGCTTAACCGTCTGCACCCACTGGGATGCAGCTGGGAGGGATGCACGTGGGCCTGTGCTATCCTCAGTTGGATTCCAGTGAGGTCTGTAATCATCAGTGCTTTCTTCAGGCCCTAACTCTACCATTTTTTGTCTTTAGGCTTTGAATGAGTCTTTTAGTATCTTTCCCTAAACAGAAGGAATAATAATACCATTTGGCTTCAGTGTAATTTTTCAGTGCTCAAAGTGCCTTTCAATATAAATAAAATAAGGTGTGATTTAACTTTTTCAGTGTGTTTATCTGTGTGATTATAGAAAAGCAGTAGAGGTTATATCTGTTTGTGCCTTAGCAGAAGATATGGTAACAGCTTCACTACCATACACTCAAAAAGAGTCATTTTTTTAATTAAGGATGACTTAACTAAGCAGTAAAAGTTATTAATTTTATTAAATCTTGACCTTTGAATCTATGAATTTATAACATTCTGTGGGTGAAATGGGATATATACTTTGAAGTCTTATTTTATGTATTGTATACAGAGTTTTGGAAAACTATGAAAAACTGCAAATATTTGGAGTGCAAGCTGAACTAAATCATATCTAGTGAGTATTATCTTTATTTGGAAAATGACATACACGCTATGGTTATTCAATATTAGGTACTTGGCTAAAACTTTTTTGAAAATTAAAGTGAGCGTGAAATGAGCTTCATCTTTCGAGAAAAACATCTGGTAATATTTGTGGTTTGTAGTAAAAGTTTAGTTTTCAATAAAACATTATGGTACGGAAACCTTAGCTTCAATACTATAAGCAAGATAGCCTGCCCTGTCATAAGTACTTTTCCTATTGAATGGATGATAATATTGACAAATATTATGCTTTGTTATTGTATATTGAAATATGTCAATATTTGAAGATAACTCTACATCGATATTTTCTAATTAATCAATACATAAAATACAACAGTTCATGAGAGAAAGATTTATTTAAAGTGGAAGGCAAGCAAATGAGTTTTAGTGTAAACACCGAACAAGGAGTTCCCTGACATGATTTCCTGTGGGAGACAGCCAAGCAAGCCACACTCCCTAAGAAGTGAAGACCCTTGCCTCCATCTTTACCTGACTGTCACTGCAATCCTATTCACTGAAATATGCAGAGCTGTCTATGTAGGAGCAGATGTTTCCTTAAATAGCCCAGAGAATGTGATCAAGGCCAGCCAAGGTGCCAGCAAGCCTCATGACAGCAAAGCAGACAAAAATTGCCCCACATTAATAGCTAGGATGGAGGCTCAAGCAAGACCCTGTGAAATTTTATGGCTAAGACATGAGATCACATCTCAGCTAAAGCCGTAGGACACAGAAAGAATTACACCTTTCCAGCGGTAACTATGCCGGCCTTTCATGGGTCAAGTCATCCATCGCACCACTAATGGGAGGGCCTCTGTGCCTGGTGTGAGAGTGTTCTGTTTCTCTTTACACACCACGCCTGCAAAGCTTCTCTTTCCACTCACTGCTGTGACCCCCCGCCCCCCCAGTGGTACCAATAAAAGCTGAGAGGCCTCCAACTGTCGGGCCTTTATTCCACCAAGAGCACCAAGATCCTTCTGTCTCCCTTTCCATCTGTGGGCCATACTGCCGGGTGGGGAACCTGAACCCTCCATGGGAATTTTGGTAGTGTCTGATTTCACACTACAAGGAAACTTTTAAGAAAATGGCCAATATTTAAGCTTTAATTTAGCATTAAAGAATACCCTCAATTATCTGAAAAAGATATCAAAGCTTTGTGAGTTTCCTCACATAAAACATTGTATTTTCCTCATTAATTTTAATCAAAATCACTTAAACAGCTTAAATACATATAAAATAGTTATATCAATACACATCTTAATATAGAATTTAGAAATATGAAATTAAGCCAGACAGTAGATTTGAAAAACATAAAATGATGCTCTTCTTACTAATCTTTTTTGTTGTGAAAAATATGGTCATTTTAAATAAAAAATTTACATCTAAATATATAATGGGTTTTTTCATTGCAATTTATGTTAATAAATTAATACTTTAAAAATTTCCAGTTTTAATTCTAGTATTGTAAATAGTAATAAGTAGAACATGAATAGACAATATAGGGGTTTTCATTAAATTTAGGGGTAAAAAGGGGCCAACTAAAAACTGTTAGCAATTACCATTGTAACATTCTATAATTCTCACAAAGCACTTAACCTTAAGGTAAAATAAATGCCAAAATAAAAAAAATGCCAAAATAAAAGGCCAAACAAATGCCAATAAGCCTGTTTACACCAAGTGCACCATAAAGTACTAGCTAGTACTATAATTTCTTGAAATCACCCTCAATTCCCATTCAGTATTTTTAGTTTGATAGAAAACCCAAGAATCTGAGATCCTAGAAGGCTTAAGTGGATCAACATGGTACATCTGTCACAGTTTAATATTTTTAAAATTAGTACAGCAAGATATGATACAAAGCACCATGCTCTGAAGTATAGTGACTTTTAATATGATTTTCGCACTTTTGCACTGAGATTTTGAAAGCATACCTGTGTTACCCATTTGAACCAGCAGCAGTACCTCCCCTGTGCCTAGTGTGACTGTATGTTCTTAGAGTGTGTCATTATTCAGAGCCTTCTTAATACTCTGCTACGTCTAGTGCTTTTATTCTGTTTGACAAACATAAGGACCACTGGCGGTGGTAAAGGATTGCAAAGTTCAAACTTTTTGTTATAGTTTGTCTTAGCAAATTTGTTTGTAGACTCCATTGCCTTTGCTAACAGATAGCATGTGTAAATTACACAGCTATTTTGTAAATTATGTAGCGCTCCTTTAGAGCAGGAATCCAACCAACCCCACCACCGCCATTACTACTGCTGGTCTCTGAATCCTTGGTTATGGGTATCCAAACAATTCTAACTACATAGTTCTGCCCATCAAACCTACATCCAGGACGATAAAGTAGGTTCTGCGAGCACGTGGTTTCAGCATAGCATCACGCACGTACGCTGCTAACGGAGAGGAAGAGGTAGACAGAGCGCACTCCATTCCCCTCAGGGGTACGTTTGCAATTGAAGATGTGGGTTAATATTTAAATTCTATAAGCTTTTGTACGAACAAACTGTTTTATCTTAAAACTCAGCTCCTTAAAATGTTAAATGTTAAAACTCGTCTCCTTTGTGGCGTCTTGTCCTCCTCTGGTTTCCCCACTCAATAGGTGCCATGTATCATGTCCCTCCTTGATCGTCTTCCAATCCTTCAAATTTATTCCTGCTTTGGGATTTTGGGTTTGTTCTTGTAACTAACTCTGGGACTTTCACATCCTTCCTATCCTGTGGGTCTCAGCTCGAGTGGCCTCATGCCACTCTGCTCACTGCCAGCCCAGGCCACGCCTGAGCTTGTCACCTTGGTATTTCTTTTACAGACTACTTATCGCATGTCGAGTTTGTCTTATTAATTTATCATTTATTTATTGTCCGGCTACCTTATTAAAGTTAAGCTCTGGGATTTAGGAATCTTTCTGTTCTGTTCAAATTCACTGCATTCTTAATTTCCAAAATAGCACACTGCACAGAATAAGCACTCAGGAAATAAGTTTTTAAGAAAGGAATGATTTAAAATCAATGAGACAGTGTAACACAGCAGAAGAAGTAAGTTTTGGAGCTGACAGATGCAAGTTCAATGCTTGCTGTGCTCTGAATGTGTTCCCTGAACTTCACATGCTAGAAACAACCCCCCATGCAATGATGTCAGGTCACAAGGGTTCCTTCCTCCTGAATGAAGTACTGCTGTTGTAAAATGGCTAGTTGGAGGGAGGTCACACCTGTTTTCCCTTCTGCCTTCTGGAAGGCTCCTCCTTCCTGAAAATGTGGTGCTCCGGGCACTGTTGGAAGCAGGAATAGCTCTCACACAAACTGGTCTGCTAACTCCTTCACTGTGGGCTTCCTGGCCCACCAAAGAGTGAGAAATAAATTATCATTTGTTATAAATTCCTTAGTCTGTGAGACAGTATTTCGTTACAGTTGTCAAATGAAATTCCTGTCACTTCTCTGGGTTATGGTTTCTTCATTTTAAAGACGTGATCATTAAATTATGAAAATGATTTTTGTGTGCATGTAAAAGTTTTGTGACTATGTTGTTATTTTATTTTTTTAAAATTCTCTTTAAAATAAATAAGTAGTAATTTTTTAGCACACATAGGTACACAGCACGAAGCATGTCTCTGCCTTCTCTGACCAGAACGTTTGCATGTGCATGATCCAGTAATGCTCAAGTCTTACCACCACAGAGTTCATCATCTAGTCAGGAAGCAGGGTATGTATACATGTAACGGCATTTAATGTTAGTATATTTAAATGCCAAGTGAATGGAACAGTCAGGGAAAACTTCACTGGCTCCCTACTGTTCAGAGAATGAAGTCCAAGCTCATCTAGCGTAACAGTTTACTTGTTTTGTAATGAGGCTTCACCTTTCTTCTGAACTCTCGCCTCTCACTGGTGTTTTCCTCCTGAAAGTCACCCTGACTAAAACTCACCACATACACGGGTTGAAAAGTCTTTCAGCTTTGTTCTTCCGCTTTCTCCTTGTTTTCAGTTCTGACTACACAAGGCCAAATTAATTGTCATTTGCCATAGGAGGAAGTCTCTTTGGAAACCATTCCAGTCTTTACAATTAAAAGCAATTGCTCCTTCTCAGGCCTCAGGCCAGATGATTATACCACTCTTTTACCTTTTAGTCTAACTCTCAAGAATATGAGATCAGAGATTACCTACAGTGACAGATCTCTGCTCTACAACACTGGAAAATGAGACAGATACAAACTGGTGTGCCCTGTGTGTATCATACGTACCCCTAAAATAGTTATGTATAGGTGAGTGAGCGCATGAATTTAAGAGGAATAAAAAAAAACTATGTAGGAGTCTCAGTTCCCTACCTGGGCCTTTCAGCTGATGTCTGGGCCTTTCTCCATCTGTCCCTACTCTCCCTCTGCTCGACTCAACAGTGACACAAACGCAGTCATGCTAGTTCTGTCTCCCTGTTTTCTCCCTTCACTTATCTAAACTCAGGTCAAGCTTTATCTCTTTGAAGTGTATATGACTCACCAGTTGGGGTCAGGTAGGTTTCAATTTTTGTTTTTGCCCCCATAGTACCCTGAATGTACTTTTGGTATCACCCATATCACATTATATTCTCAAAATATATGAATCAAAAAGGAATTATTTTGATTTAACTAATGGGCATCCATAACCATGGCTGGCAATCTCGAAAGTATGCTATAAGTAAAGGCAACCTTACTTTATTAGTATATTTTATTACCACGTTAAGCACTTTGTAGGCTTCCTCTTAGATACTCTTTAAGTGAATCGCTTTAAAGACATGTTCCCTTCTGTTTATTCTTGCTTCTAAGAGCTACAAAAGATTAGGCAATTCCCTTTTGTGAAAGAAAAACGCATTTAGCCTCCTGCTGCAAGAAGGTATACTAGAATAATAGTCTGCCCAGTAGAGGCCTGAGGAACTAATTCACCTCCATGGTTTCCGCTTAACTCCGTAGTAATTACTGGCAAGACCCAGTCATGCTTTAAAGGAAAATGTAGCCTGAGATCTACTTCACTTTCTCTTAGAGTCTTCCTTCACCTCCTGGAGTGAAGTTCTGTCTCAGTCACTTTTCTCTAAATAACTCATATTTGACTAAGGATTGAAGAACACAATATAAAACATTCAGTTCTCAGAATCAGCTCTACAGTATTTCTAGAATGGAAGGTAAAGTAAATAAAATAAATTGAAGTGCAACTGAGAAGTATATATTTCTTGTGGACAGTATTTAGTAGAATATAAAAAAAAGGCTCTGAATCTCTACTTATTCTTTCAGCAGCAGAAAGAAAGGTATTTATTTACTCTCTTCTGTTTTCAGCTGCAATCTTTTATGATTTAAGCACCAGAAAGATGCTTTTCATCTCTTTTTTGATATTCTAAAGTATTTTTGAGATCCTGAAGTTGAACGAGAAATAGAACTGAAAAAAAATGATGGTCTAGCCTTGTCATTTAGGCCAGTTAGTAATTCTCACCCAGGCATACAAATGACTTGCCACCTGGTGCCGTATTCTACCCTCCTGAATACACTTCCAAGCACAGTGTGTTTATGAAGCATTCTAATATCTGCAGCATCACAATAAATGATGGGTCATCTTCCGCAGTATTAGCTTTGACCTCAAGCAAATGATGCAGCAGTGCTTTCTTGAAAGTTTTGTGCACACAACTCCTTCTTTCCCAGAAGGGACAGCCACCAGATGGCAAAAGTGACAACCTCAGAAAAAAATAATGAAAGCTGAGTCCAAAACAGCAGCTTCTTCAGAAGCTCAAGGCACACATTTCTGTTAACAAAGCACAGCACAGAATATTAGAGTCAAAACTTTATTACCTAAATAAAATTTCACAGCACTTGATGTTAGACGGGTAGTATATTTACTTCAGGATATATCACTTTCCCCTTGTAAAAAGAATCTGAAAGACTAACCATGAAGGTAAAGAAGGGGAACATGAGACCATACGCAGGTGAGGCTTTAGGTTGCTACTACCAAAATATATGAATTTCATACACTTAATTTATTCGCTTATATTGGATATTCATTTGTATGTATTCACACCCACACAAAACACAATAATGTACAATCTCATGGATACACGTGTAGTGATATATTCCTTTGGCATGTCTTGTAGCCTTCGTCTAAAGGACATCAGGGGGATTTTATGTAGCTGAAACATTTCATATGCTGAAACACCATGGCCATTTTTCCACAGCTATTTTTCATAGCAGGCCTGGATAGTGTCCACATTTTTAGACAGATGTCTACAGCACATCTGGATAAAGAAGAAATTCTAAATGGCAGGCTAAAATATTCATGCATTCTTCAATTAACTTAATTATCTGTTTACTTAAAAACGCTGAATTTATATACAGAACATGATTATGTTTGCTGGATAATCATGCCTAGAATTAAAGCAGAAAATTCTTAAAAAGTTGAGTCAATGCGTCACCTTTGCTTTTGGAAGATATACTGCATTTTATCCTAATTTGTATCTGCTTCATACAAGTGCTTATATCAAGCTTAATAAAATAGGACATTTCTAAGGCTTTTATTTCTGAAAAATATACTTAGGTATAGTAGATAACTCTCTATTCTACTGGTGAAAATATTTTATGACACCACCTATGAAGAAGACCCTTTTAAAAGCTGAAGCGATCATTAATTGAAAAGTGTACCTGTGTTTTGGACAAATCCAAGTACAATAAAAGAAAGAAATGATTCTGGTAAAAAAATGCCTCCTACTGACTTTGTACTGGAACATTTATTTCCTTTCGTGAGTACGACATAGGCAGTGCAATTTGTACTAACTGATTCTTGTGTGGGGGGCTTGGAAGGGAAGTCAGAGGGAGAGAATTGGCTTGATGCCTACACTCATTTCAACTTCAGTTCATCTGAAGACAAAGATAAAAATTGCCCAGCTTTACAGGGAGCTGGATTTTCCTTTTCATTCCTTGCAAAAGTAAGTAATTCTTAAACGTGCCTTAGGCCTATGGACTAATTTGCCCTCTATGTCCCACATATAAATCAAAAGACCTTGTCTATCATCCAGGTATTTCACTATGTTGAAACCTCTTCGCCCTGTAGTACGGAAGCTGAGAAGTGACAAAGTAGGCACACATATGAGAACAGTGGTGGGCCTTTCAGTTACTCAAAAAAGCTGCTGGTTGTGTCTACCTTATTCATTTAACTCAAGGAAAATAAAACAAAAGAAATTATTTAATTATATGACTAAGGATATGCAAGTAGTACCTTAACATCCATTCTTCCAAAGCAGTTCCATACAGTAATTATGATAAAGGTTGGTACTAGCACTTCTATATCAGTGATGAAGTTAAAAAAAACAAAGTCCCAGATACATGGCGTGGTAGTTTAAATAGATTCACATCATAGTTCTGAACCTGAACTAAGTAAAGACGTTGAATCACAGACACTGGCCCTTAAGCGATTTGAGTTACAAAGATAAAATATGTTTCCTTTCATTAAATATTAAGCAAAGAATCCAGAATGAGCAGCTAACAGCAGCTCAGCAATTGCACACACTCAGCAAATTTTTATCATGACAATCATCAAAACAGTACTAAAAGCATAAGAAGCTAAGATAGTCATGCTATGTAGGCACTAATGCAAAAATTTTGAGCTGTGTTCAACAGCATAGTATATGATCCTATATTAGTAGATAGTGCCTATTTTCCAAAAAATTCTGTGTGTGTGCATGCATGCTTGTGTGTGGCCTTTGTCTTTCCCATGAGATCATTAGAAACCTTCAAGGATAATTTAATTTGTTAAATAATTTTACCCCATTTAAAGCAATACATTTAAGAGCTATGGTGAGAAAATGTTAGTTCATTCATGTTCACAATCCTTTCATGTTGACAACCTTGTACATCCTGGCATTTGGTCACAAGGGATTGTTGCTACTAATATTCAGCTGGAGAATTTGTAAATATAAAACCACAATGGGCTCAAGTAATCAATACTACTCTAGTTTCTTTTGCATTTTTGTACTCCAACAAAACTGTTCATCATTCACTCACTCATTCACTGATTAATTTACTAGTTTATAAAAGTCTTAATCACTGTGCATGTACTTGTTACCCAGAAATAGGTGACACATTGGATGTGGAGAGGGAACAAAACAGGAATAGACCTGATTTCATTAAGCTCTTTTTTACTAAAGAAATTTTAGAGAGGGAAAGGACTCAAGGCTAAAATGTTTTATGTTATTTAACTTGAATCTTGTTTCCTCCTCTGTAAAACAGGGTCCATAACATCTTACTGTTTTTGTGTTGCTCATAGTTACACATCCCTGACTTGTCATGTACTAGATCCGCACTGTTCAGTACAGAGTCAGTGACTGCATCAAAAAGGAAATATGCAGATCATTTACAGAACCAGTACATACTAGAGAATAGCTGATGCTGTGAGCAATATATTTTTCCTTCCCTGTAGCTACTATTGTAAGTGGTAACATTAATAAATGTGACAACTGATATTTGTCTCACCGCTCACTGTCTTCTTCTTTGCTCATTTTTAAAAAGTGTTAAACCAAATCACTATTTGGTCTTTAAATAACACTGACAGGTAACCAGAGTAGGGGTCACTAGTGCTATTTTCCAAGGGAACATGCGGACACTTAGAAAGGTCACTTGACATATCTACACTAAAATCAATGGAAAAATAAATCTTCAACCCAGTTTTTCTAATTAGGAACTCAGTTCTCTTGGCAGACATCTGAGAATAGGATGCCACAATGTCCCTAATGTAGTAGATGGATCAATCAGCTGATGACCAGTTCTGCCTCTGCTCACTAGGAATATTTCTCCTACATTTTCCATGGGGTCATGTGACCCATAAACTCACAACTCTAAATTCAGTATGCACAGATACTTAGCTTTGACTTTCCAAGACACTAGGACAAATGAGGCAGGGTTTCATGGCTATGATTTGGGATAGTTTGACTCCTTTTAGGCACATACCAAGGGTTTAAAAAATGGTTGTGAACATGAATAAACGAATATGCTTTGCACTGAAGCAGTTCTTGGATTATTGCTTAAAATGAAGTAGCATTATTCACCAAATTACATTACTCTTGAAAGTTTCCCATAATCTCAGGGGAAAGACAAAGTACACATACACACACAGACACACACACACACAGACACACACACACACACACACACACACAATTTATCCTATCTAAAGAGAGTGAAAGATCCATGGTTCTAAAGTCTCTGCACTTTCAGAAAGGGCTGTAAAAAGGGATGTAGGTTAAAAAATGGAAAAAAAGATGGAAATGTAATATTGAAGAAAAGAAAATGTAATCCTGAGGGAAGCATTAGTGTTTGCTGAGATATAATTCTGGGTTATAGCGTACGTTAGGTTCTCTAAGGAAAAGGTATGAGTTTTGAAGGCAGATGTCAATAGTGTTCTTTTTTTTTTTTTTGTGGTACTGGGGATCGAACTCAGGACCCTGCGCTTGCTAGGCAGGCGCTTATTCCACTGAGCTATATCCCCAGCCCCAATAGTGTTCTTTTATACTCATTCCTTGTCACTGGGAGGACAATTGCTTTTTTTCTGAATTCTTTTCACTTGTATAAAATAGGCATAATAATACTTAAGTGTTATTGTAAGGACTAAAAATAACTAAACTACACAAAGCAAGTATAACAGGCATTTCACAGTGGTTATGTCATAAATTATTTGTTTTATATTAATAATTTTTTATAATAAGTGAAAATAACATGGCCTTAAGTTCATAGGACCTTGGTATAAAGTCGGATAGACAGATTTTCCATAAAGCACCATGGCAACCATCAGTGCAAAGCTCTGTCTCTGTTATACTGGGAGTCACACTGGCCCACGCTGTAATTCCTCATTAGCACTGATTCTGGACCCAGGAGTCAAGCCTTAAATCCTCTTTCAACAGATGAAGCCACTTTAAATGTAGTTTTGTCAAGGAATATAGTCTCCAGGCTCCTGCATCAGAGCGGAGTGTGGACCCTGCTTGCACTCCATGAAATGAGCATGAATTGTCTTTCAGAGGCTCCAGGAGAAATGCTACTTGTTACTTCAGGAGCAGTTAGAGGAAGGCTAGGATCTAAAATATATTGTTTTTAGCACTCTCTGATGTATTACTCTTGCCTGAAATGGGACATTCAAAAGCAACCTCAGTGGATAAAGAAAATCTCCTTTTTGGTCTCAGGGTATTTACTTGGGTGCTGCTGAGCAGGCTTAGTCACCATGTCATCAGACATACTAAGTTTTTCTGAGGTTCAGGCATGTGTTCTGATTATAGAAGAATGTCTCCTCACATTGTTTTGAAAGGGCACTCTACTTATTAAAAAGCAAGAAACTGGCAGCATCACGTTTTGTGATTCACGCACATATAAATAAATTTGTTTTGAAAGTATTTCACAAACTACTGTCAGTCAAAAGAACTCTTACTTCTCCCCCTCCCAAAATAAGA
The DNA here is from genome assembly GCA_004027595.1 of Dinomys branickii. Classification (NCBI taxonomy): domain Eukaryota; kingdom Metazoa; phylum Chordata; class Mammalia; order Rodentia; family Dinomyidae; genus Dinomys; species Dinomys branickii. Next base: position 62,594 of record PVLD010001711.1, on the reverse strand, counting down.
GCAACATAGTGAAGGAGGTTTTGCCATCTGCCTCAGGAGATGCAGGGTACTGTTGGGGCTTTCCAAATATATTGACTGCTCCTAGACTAGAGCATGGTTTGTCCTTATATGATAGGTTTAACCAGAAAAGCAACATCATCCAAGAAGAGTCAGGAAAGATGGCAAATTCAACCTCTATATCTTCCAATAAGATAATATTTCCTTAGTAGTTATTTTATCTGACAATGGAAAAGAGTACGTTAATGTCCTCAAATGTGTTATCTCCAAGAACAATCTAATTTGTACCTAGTAAAATCTTGGGATTGCACTGTAATTCTACAGAATATCATTCTTACTATACTACCATATCAGTTACTATGTAAAGAAAAACACTGTTTTTCAAACATTTACCTCATTAATGTCTCTAATAGAGTAGAAGATGATTTTTATTCTCTGTGTCACTGCTATGAAACAATGTGCACAATAGGTACTTAACAAATACCAAGCAAATGATCTTTCCATCTTATTTCTTGCTCCAGCATAAACTTGACAATAGCAGCCTAAGCAGTATCTACTGAAGACATCCCAGACTTTCATAATTAAGGACCTTTGTGATTATTTAGCCTCTAGTAGATGTCTTATTTTGAAAGATTACATCTCTCAAATAAATGAACTAAATTAACTGTGATCAGAAATGGTACAGAAAGAGTGCTCTGAATATATTTTGCTTCTCTTAGCAAATCGTATTTATTGAAAAATACTTTCCCTTTCTGTCAGCCAAACATACATATAGTTACAATTTAAATCTGATGATCAGCCTGAAGTAACAATTAGCTGGCAGAATTAGGGGCAAAAGTAAAGCAAACTGATGTTTGAGTACTTGTGTAGTCATACTTCTGGAAAATTTTAGTTTGTCAGGACTTTAGATATATGTATATGTTTGCAGTGTGCACACACAGCACATAAGCATATATCATCTGTATATATACTATTCTTCATACTTTAGTATCAGCATTCTAAAATCATACTGCATAGTCATGTAGAAGTTAGTCCATGATGCCAAGTTAGGTCAGCACTAATATGCTGCATTGTATTAACTATACAATCTTCCTGGAAGAGCACATAAAGACATTCAGTGAAATTTGGTAGCTATTCCTAGTCCACAAAAATTTTAAAATATTATCCATAACATCTTTCTTAACCTAAAAATAACATAGAACATCACTCTACTATTACAGTAATTTATCATTGTTCAAAATGTTCCAACACATGTTATAAGACAAAACACATTAGAGTTATAATTATCATTTAAAAATAATATAACAGGCAGTCAATACACCTGTGGATCTGAAAACAGAAGCGATTCAAAAGGAAAAACGTAACCAAGAAGAAAGCTGAGGAAACGTAGGAGTTATAAAATACGTTTTAAAACATTTTTCTGTACATTTGTTGTAACAAATTAGAAAATAGTTTTAACCAATTAGAAAACACTTAAAATCCTGCCCACCATCTCAAGTCTCAAGTATAAATTCTACATATAAACAAGAAGAAATATGGAAATCTTACATGAAAACAAAAAAGGTACATTTAGTATGATATGAGGAACATTTATTTGATTACAGGCAGTACTCTTTAGCTTTAGTGGTGTTAAGTCCTGATAAATGTATCATAAGTTTAAAATACCCTATCAAAATGCATTTAAAACAACTAGAATATCACAACCTAGACACACAGTGCACAGAATACTGGTTGTTTCCCTTGTGGTTGCCTAGCTGACTGGGAGCTTTAACTCTTTGCCACTGCCCAGCTCTACAAGAAAGTGCTATTCTACATATCAATGTCTTGGAAGAGATTAAAATTCAAAATTTTAAGTAGGTTTTCTACTGAATGCATAATGCATTCACAGCAGCATAAATTCAAAAAATTTTAAGTTGAAGATCATAAGTTAGGGACACATTTTATTCAATAATACCTCATATATAAAGCACTGTGTTAAACTATTCTGGAAATAGATAAACTAGATAAAATGGCACCAGTTCCTACATTTACGGAGCTTATCATGAACATACATTAGGTAGTTAGTTATATTGTAAACTATTTTACTGAAGACTGCTGTTGTTGTTGCATAGGAGAAGAACATGTATAGGAAAATATGCAAAACGTTTGGGTAGTCAAAGCTTTCTTTGAGAAAAGCATACTGGACTGAGCCCTACCTACAGAACGAGTAAGAATTCACTAGACTGGGTGCTGGGAAGAGCAGAAAGGACCGTGTGTGTGAAGGCTTGGGGTCAGAAAGGAGTTGGCAGGAAGGAGGAGGGTCAGCACAGCAGAGTGTTGAGCCCTGAGTGTTGAGGCTTTTTTGTCTTTAGACAAGACTGCAAGCCCAGGCAGGAGCTAGGTCTGGCCAAGTCATATGACCATGTTAAGAACTTTGAAGATTATTTAAAAAATGGAGGAATTCAAAGCAGGATGACTGCGGATAATGAGAATGATAATGGTCATGACAGTGGCATCACCTAATTTTACTAGGTGCCAGGGAATGCTCTGTCATGTGAAGACGATAGTGTTCGCGCCTTCCACCCTTACATCACTGTGTGAGGTAGAGACCATTATTATCCCCATCTCACAGATGGAAAGCTGACTTGGAGAAAGGTTAAATGACTTGGCAGATGGGAACAACTCTGGCCACAATGTGAGGAAAAGATTCGTGGGGAAAAAGAAAAAACAGCAAGGGTGGCTCAGAGACTACTGTGCGAAAAGTCAGCGTACAATAAGGCAGCTTATACAAATTTGCTGGCAGTGAAGTTCAGAGAGAGAACAGTGCGAGAGCCCCTGGAAAGTAAGCATAGCATTAGGCAATATTTAGTTATGACTTGAAGGAGATACATATTCCTTCCAACTTGTAGGTCTCTGTGTCATAAAATAGGATGATCCGTACATTAAGGCAGGGGAATCAGAGCAAGGTAAATGTAGCAGATCAGATTATGAGATACATTTTAGACGAGTTGAATTTGGGTGCCCGTGAGCATCCTGGTGGAAATGTTGAGTAGACAATTAGGTATATAGGTTGGGAGCACAGAGGAAATGTCTAGTTAGGAATCTATATGTTTATCTTAACTGCACATAAGTGAAAATTATGAGATCATCCAGAGAGTGGAGAATAAAGAGTTTTAGGACTATGGCTGAGGAATGTCAGCTATTAGAAAGTGGGAAGGAGAACAGTGTAGATTTTTAAAGAAAGTCTTAAATCTTGATCAGAGACCTAAAAGGAAAGCCGGAGGAGCTAATGGACAGGAAGATGAATCATACTATTTCAATAGAAGGAATAATCAACCAGGTGAAACACTCTGGAGAGAAACAGAACAAAACAAAAATGCCTGTAGGAGGAGTAATGAGTTAAAATATTAATCTGATATTTTACAGTTTTCCTAATGCTGATTTGAGCTTTCTTGCCCAGTGGATGAGTTGTAAAGGGAAAGGTCTGACTTACACCAGAACTCTTTAAAGAAATAATTTAGGATTTCATATAAGGAAAGATCCTCCCAAACTTGAGGAGGAAGCACAAAGATTCTCCCAGAAGGCAGAAGAGACAGAGAAGAGCAAAAGCTCAGGCAGGAATTCACAACCTCCTCCCCCTACCCTGGCCAAAATCCCAAAAGCCTGAGGTGAAAGTGACTGTGAGCACCACACAGGTTTTGAGGAGATCCCAAGAAGTGGAGCTGTGTTCCAGGAAAGGTGCTTCTTGGAGTACCCAGTGTGGTAGTAAACAGCGGTAACTTTGAGATAATATGTATCATACTGGAACTCCTACTCTTCAACCTCAGCTCACTAAGTTTTTTTTATTTTTCATGTGCTATGGATAACACATGATTCATGGATAACAGGAGATTCTCTGTGCTTCTGTCGAACTTTAAAGAAAGTAGTGGAGAATCAGTGGGCTTCTGCGGCAACTCTCATGCTGCAGGATGAAGTCACTCCAAAGTAAAAGCTTCCAGAGAAAAAGCTAAGCTAGGATGATTTGTAAGTTGTATTTATGATGCTAAGGAATTCTAGGATCAACCAGATCTGAAGGAACCACAAGTCAGCTACAGGGAGATCTGTACTTAATACTTAAAGCATGGACCACAGGTTCTTCAGCCACAGGCTGCAGGCAGAAATGTGAGCGGGATATTCAGAGTAACACAGTTCAGTAAGCACTTGGAGGACAAGGGAGGGAAACACATGTAAACCAGCTGCAGGTTCCTGTCACTTGGAGGACATCTCGTATTTCTTCCATTCTAAGTCCAGGGAGAGTAGAGATGTATTGACATTTAAGAAATAGTTCTGATAAGAAGATTAAATAGTAGAATTTGTTATATATTCAATAGAATTATTAAATACTAATTCAATGTGGTTATGAAATAATATACTGAGTGTACTGGAAAAAGGCTGCTTTAAATTTGAAAAGACTGAGAGGCTTTCAAAAGCAAGAACCATGTTTACTTCCTTTTTTAAAGGATAAAATCAGGTCTTGGTGTAAAGAACATTGCAGTTTTACTTTCCCAACTCATTACAAACACAGCTACTTGATTAAATTACATGGAAGGTATTGGAGACCTTAGCAAGAGCGATACTATAACTGATTGGGCAAAGCCTAGATGAGCACCAAAGGGCAGCGGAGCCTCTTCAGGGTGCTTGGAGGGGTGACAGAAGGTGATGTGAAGGAGGAAGCAAGTGGAGATACATGGACACGAAAGGTCAGCAGAATTAGAAGAATTACTTGGGGCATGAAAAAAGAAATCTGTTCATGTTGGCAAACAACTGAATAGATGTAAATATTGATGAGAGGGATCAAGAAATAGACTGAAAATTAACAAGAGAAAAGGAGCTAGATCTTCTGAAAACCGGAAGGGGACTGCTGTGGTTGATACATTGTGTCAACTTGGGGAGTGTGGAGGTTTGGCTGGGTGATTCAGCCGGAAGCCAGGGTGCTTACTTTGTACACATCCCGAGCCTGTGGAAGAGGAGGGGCTGGAGATTGTGTGAGCGCTACACGCCCCCTGCGTGGGGGTAGGCTGTTTACAATGTAGGGGAGAAAAGGAGGCTGCTTGCAGCCGTTCCTCCCTTTTGCTGGTTGTTTTTGCTGTGCTCTCCTACCATGGAGGTTTGCCCTCTGCCATGTGCCACTCTGCCTCAGAACCAGCCAAGTATGGACTGAAACCTCCACAAACTGTAAGCTAAATAAACCTTTCCTTCCTTCATTTTGGGCTTTGGGTATTTTGTCTCAGCAAGGAGAAAAAAGTAACCAAGACAGGGACCAAGGGATGGAGGGTGGCAGGAAGGAGGAAAAGAGGAAGGAGAAGCGAGAGGAATTAAGATGTGTTGTGTCCATGTGCCAACGCCTCATGGTCAACATAGTCATCATGTACCCTGGACAGGTACTAATACAAATAAAAATTGAAAAGAGAAAATCGATGTGCAAGGCACAGGGAATCACAGTCAAAGGAAACATAGCTGTAATCAATCTCGAGGGCAAGATGGCCTTTTAATGTAATTATACTCAGGAAAGAAAACTCTAAAGGAATTACTAAGTGGATCACTTATGAGTATGTGTCAGAAATCAACTGATGTAAAATTTAAAGAGAAAATATAGATGGTTTTAAGGTAAGATTTTACAATATAATGCACACGCACACACAAAACATAAGCATGTCAAGTAAAAGATCTGAAAGGGCCATCCACTGATAATGGAGAAAAGAAAAAAAAATTCAATAGGTAGATTTATAAAACTGTTTAACTTCATTTATTTAAAAGGCGAATTCAGGCAGGCTTGGCGGCACAATCCCCTAATCCGCAGGACTCAGAAGCAGGAGTCGTAAGTTCCAGCTCAGCCTGACAGCTCAGTGACTATGCGAGACCAGGTCTGAAACTAAAATTTAAAACAAAGGTCTGGTGATATAACTCAGTCCAAAGGCCTTGAAAAAAAAAGGCAAATCAAATTTAAAAAAGAAAACAAATTTGCTAATCAAATTGGCAAAGATAAGAATTTGACCATTTATTTCCGTCTGTAGTACTTAAAACGTTTATAGTTACTTTATAAACTCTTCGGGTCATTTGGTTTTATCTGTGTTCATCATTTAAAATGAACACTTAGAGATTAGTAGAATGCTTGTCTAGGGAATACCTGTATTTTCAGTTTCCTGTACAATGTCAGGCACAGGACGGGGCCTTCGCAAACCACACTAAAAGAAGAGATGAATGCTGGGGAGGGAGTAAGGCCCTTGCGTGCTGTTCGTGGCCGCACCTAGTGGCACAAACTACATACTTGGAAAGCAGCTTAAAAATATCTACCAAAGACCAACGTCATGTTCTTCAAACAAGCAATCACATTTTTAGGGATTAGCCCAAAGTAAACAATTGGTATTTTTGTACTTTTTGGTCAGAATGTCCACAAAAGTCTATTTTATAGTTGTAAATTATAAAAAACTTAAATTCCCAAAGAAAAATAGTGATTTAAAAAATGATCATGAATAAATTTGATACTGAACAACCATTAGAATTAATATTTAAAAACAGTTGTTATTGTGTGGAACAAGGCAATAGCAATACATTGTTAAATAAGTAAATTTCCTTTTAAAATATTACTTGTGATGCCACATGAATTTTGTAAAAAAAATTGGGGATGAATAAAATGATTAAAAATACATAAACATTTTAAAAGAAATTATATCTGATTACAGGAGATTTTCTTACAAAATTTCTACATAGGATATGAAAAATATTTTTTAAAATAGCTGAAGAAGCCCTTCCAAGAGCAGTCAGATTTTAGAAAACTGAGATTCCCCCCCACACCCCATATTTTGAGGCAAGACTCTCGTGGTTTGTTTTTATCAACCTGAAATAATTGCTAATTTCTCTACTTTTAATTCTAATGTACTTTTCTTTTTAATCTTTTTGCAACAGGGTCTCCTTATGCAGCTCAGATGAGACTTGAGCTTACTTTGTAGTCCAGGCTGGTCTTGAACTCTCAATAATCCTCCTGATTTAGCCTCCCAAGTGCTGGGATTACAGGCGTGTGCCACACCTGTAATCATTAAAAGATTAATTCTAATCTTGTAAACCAGTAGAACATATACAAATTTTTAATATTTTTAATGCCACATGTTTTTTTTTTCTGGCTTGTACTTTTTAAATATTGTTTTCTATTTTGAGAATAGTCTTAATAGTTATTTAACTCTAGTAGATATTTAACTTGAATTTAAAACAGATTAGAATCTTCATGTAAAGAATTTAAAATATGAAAATTTAATGACTGCATCTTAATTATGACATTTAATTGTAGTCTTAAAATAGAAGCACTTATTTGTCTAAGTCTTCTGTGGGCTTTATTAGTTACTAGACTAATGTTGGTATTTTTAGTAACTCATGTATGGTATTGGAATTAAAATCAATCCTTCTTTCTTTATTAGGTTTTAGGGTTTCTGTTTTCAGAAGACCAAACAGAAGAAACACCTTTTATTTCTGATTCATGGTCTGTTCTAGAGCCGTGTACATAGGTATTTTGCATGTGTATTTCTAGCTTAACATCGACAACGCTCATAGAAGTAGCAACAGGATTCTTAAGCTTGGAAATGTGTCGAGACGTCACTTTTCCACCAATATGCATGGCAGTTAAAATTCACTATCTTAATCCTGCCATTTTTTTCTCCAAGGCCGCAACTCTTCCCATTTCGTCTGACCGCTCCTGAGAGCAGTGGGAACGGCCCAGCTTGTCCTCTCATCCTTTACTTAGGTCCGTCGCTGTGCAAGAGTGAAGACAAGGTGTAAAAGAGTTCTGGGAGGCAAATGAAACAAACTGAAAAGATACATATTGAGGATTTGACGAAAATGGGGTACAGAGACTTTTGTTTGCGGTCTTATCGAAGCCACTGTGTATGTCTGAGCACCTACAATATATGGCACACATAGGGACGACAGGAAACGTTTGCTGAGTTCACAGATGGTTAAGCATAGGTGGACAGCAGGGAAATGGGAGTAAGGAAAATGTTTTAAAAATCTCTGAAGAGTCTCACTTTTTCCCCATCCGTCTCAAAACAGTTTTACCAGGCCCATTTTAGAATTGCTTGGTGTTAAGAGTTTTACATCGATGATTTCATTTGCTTTTCACAGCAACCCTGTGAAGTCAGCACAGAGTAGATGAGTGAGTGGATGCATTGGAATTTGAACCTAGACTGCCTGACTGCTCAGGGTATTCCAAACCCCTGCTCTGCTGGTTTGCAGAGGAATTCCAAACAGTGAAGCGGTTGTTTGAGATAAGAATTGAACACAGCGAAGTACCTGGTTTTGATACACATTCCAGGACTGCCTGGGACTCTTAAGATTCTCGTTTACTATGGCTTGAATCTTTCCTCAGGGTTCATTTGTGGAAGGGTTGGTCCCAGTGTGGCAGTATTTGGAGGGTGAGCCTTTCAGAAGGGGGCCTGGTGGGAAGTCTTTGGGTCAGCAAAGCCATGCCTACCCAAGGGATTAAGGTGTGTCCATGAGACCCTTTAATAGTTTTCAATAAATGGTGATTATAAAAGGAGAGAATTTGGCTTCATGTGATTTGACATGTGATGGTGCCCCACACTTGTGCCCAGGTGCCGTGGGGATTTGTCACAGGGTGCACTGTGTCATTGGGCTTTTACCTCCATAACTATGACTCAAATCAAGTTCTTTGTAATGCAGTCTGTGTCAGGTAGTTTGTTAAAGTGACAAAAAGCTGACTACGACACCACTCATACTTAGCTCTGAATTTTCAGGCTTTTTTTTTTTTTGTAGAAAGGATTTTTCATTTCTACTAAATCTTCATGAAGTTTTTTAGTGCTCCAAATAATAATTTTACTGTGTCATAGATCTGGGGACCAGAAGTCTGAGATCAGGGTATCAGCTAGATTGATTCCTTGTGAGGGATGTGAAGGACAATCTGCTCCATGCCTCGCTCCTGGCTTCTAGCACTTTGTTGGTAAGTTTTAGTGTTTCTTGGCCTGAGAGGTACATCACCCCGCCAGCATCTTTATTTTCATACTGAATTGTTCTTGTGTGCATGTGTATCTGTGAGTCTAAATTGCCCTTCTTCTAAAAGACAATTGTCATATTGGCTTAAGGACCACTCTACTGACTCCATGTTAATTCCAGCATTGTAAAGATCTTAGAGTTACTGAGGATTAGAAATTCAATATCTTTGAAGGGAGGCGCACAATTTAAACCATGACAACTGTTAATATCTACAGTTGTCTAAATTATTTTTTGCTGGTATTTTGCAGCTCTTCCTCCTTTAAAATATTTATGCAACAGGAGCAGTAGTATACTGTTTATTTAATATTGTATTCCCAGAGTATAAAACTGTGCTAGAACACAGTAGGCACTAAATAAATGTACACTGAAGGAGTGAACTGTAAGTCATTTGCGGGGGCTAGAAAGCTGGAAAGGTAGGAGGAGGATGTGAGATAATGTTAAACCAGTAGTTGGGACCCAGATAAAAGAAGGCTTTTTGTTATCAATAAATATACTTAAAGATGTGTTTAGTTGTATCCTATGTCTTTTATAAGAAACTCATCTGCTTTAATTTGCAAAATGCTATCAATGTATACTTTATTTAAATACTTCTGTTAATTTTTTTCATTTTAGTGTTTGCAAAGTGGTAAATTTTTACATTGGTAATTATTCATACAAATCTATATTTTTATTATATCTATATTTATTATCAACTATAGATTTCAAAACAGTTTTTTTTATCAACTAGGATCTTATTTGTCACAAAACAATTTTTGTTTCGGTACCAGGAATCAAACTCATGACCTCAGGCTTGCCAGGCAAATGCTTATGCTGCTGAGCTATATCCCCAGCCCACAGAACAAATTTTGTGATAGAAATGTGGATAATACATGTGTGACTGAGTCAATCCAACTTCTTATTTTCTTTTTCTCTACCTGGTTGCATATCAGTCCTGTCAGTCTGCATTGGAATTGACTCTAATATACACAAAATTTTCTCCCCTTACTTGCACTATGATGGAAGAAGTTTTCGCTTTTGGCTAATTGGATCAATCAGGCATTTAGGGAGCAATACACACTTGGCTGATGCAATCAGCTGAGCCTGTACAGCTGGTAAAGTCGGAGCGGAGGGATGAGGACAAGCAGTAGCAGTTTAAGTGGAACAAACGTGCACAGCTTTTAAAAACACTTCCCTTAACATCAGAGTTCAACATCCAGTTTATAAAGTGGATCACCTTTTCTTTTCTGGCTTGTTCTGCTAGAGACTTCCAGGATGGTAATTAGTGTTCTTAAGAGTAGTCTTTTTATTTTAGCTTAATGACTCTGAATCTAACAAAAATAATTCCTCTGCTGGCAGAGGAACATGAAGTGAAACAGCACACCAAATAGGTCAGAGGAAAAGTATTTCAAGGACCCAAACAGGTTTCCTTTACAGATTTTTTTTTCCTAACTGAAGAGAAAATGTTTAGATGCAGTGTAATTGATCCAGACCTTTAGGCTTGGAAGGTAACTTTTATATGTGAGAAGACTAGGCAGTTATCTACTGAACCACTATATATGCATATATATATTTATAGACTAGATGATATAAGCCCCAATGGTGAAGGGATTTCTCTCAGTCCTCTGGCAGAGACCTAGGAGGATGGCAGCAAGATCAGATACTCAGGAAGGCTCTGTAAGACCTTAGCCTATAATCTACATTTTCCAGGCTAATCTCTATTTAAATTATGCAGTGTTACTGTCCATATTAACTTGCATATGGTCCCAAACAGATTTCTCAGTACTTCCCAAACTTGGAAGCTGCGCACCGTTTCACCGTTAGAGGGTGTACTCTAGAGACAGAGGACATGAGAAGACGCAGCCTAGCATTTTGAATCAGAATGTCCTTGCCCAGTCAGACGGGTTACTATAGAGTAGAGTCAATATTTGGCTTTTCCTTGGAACATGTGCACACTTAAGTTCATTTACCCTAAAATTTTTTATAATATTTTTACATTCTACTAGAGAAAAATGAAGGAGATGATCTTAATCTCAACCCTAAAATTCACAATGGATAAGATTTACACTTTGCTGATCGTGGAGTCTTAAATATGAGTGCTGTACAGTCTCCTTGCACCCAGAAGGAACTCTTACCAGTGCCTGACCCACGAATGATATCTCTCCCAAAAGCAAGGGACTGTATTTTTAGAAACTTAGTCTTATTCCATTCCCCATCTAATGAATATTAACATATGATAATATAGTACTTAATAGTGTATTAAATATTAATACTCCTATAATTACTAATATAATGTGCTAACATTTAATGTTATGGTGTATACTTAGCAATTGTATAAAAGTTGTAATTGGTAAAGCCATTTCCAAGTTTTACCAGTTAAAACATATTCTAACAGAGTACGTAATTAACAGGTTTCATAACTCATAAAACAGTGGAGGTGACACACGCTGGTAATCCCAGTCACTTGGGAGAGTGAAGCAGGAGGATTACAAGTTTGTGGTCAGACTGGACAGTTTACTAAGGCCCTGTTTCAAAATAAAAAATAAAGACTGGGAATGTAAGGACAACGACAGAATTCTTGTCTATTATGCATGAGAATCTATATTCGATCCCTAATACTACAAAAATGAAACAAAACACAGCAGGTCTAAGTTATCCCATAATAATCCAGAGAAGAGAGAGAATGAATCTAAAACTTCACTTACATAGTAGTTAAAACAATTAAAATGCATCATCTGTGTAAAATAAATCTATGATTTTTTAAAATATCATTGCAATATTTTTGTTTTACATAGAAAGACAGGTGGAATTCTTGTTTATCTATCTTACAAGAGAAAAATCACACCTTCATCAAGACCAAAAACAGGGACATATTTATTTTAGGCATTGTCAGACATACAAAGAAATACAGAGCCAAGTGGCTATTTAGGACAATCTGTATCTGTGCCGTAAGAATTTATCAAACATGTACAAGTGGAAAAGATATGTTATGTATATGTAGTCATAGCTATTTTCTTTCACTGAGACAAAATAACCAATATCCACAATATAAAGGAGGAAGTGTTTATTTTGCAGTCCATAGCTGGCTGGCTCCAAGGTGGGGCAGCACGGCAGAGGGACGTGGCGAAAGATAGCCCAGCACCATGTGCATTATGTACAGATGAACACTTCTAACCAACTACCAGAGCAAAACAATTAGAAAACACTACTTCTTTAGTACTTCATTTGTATCCAACTTGTCGCCTGAGTGACCTAACCACAGACAGAAATCACTCATCTACAAAATGGGTTAAAAACTCAACCACAGGGGAGAGTACACAAAATTAATATCTGAAAGCTTAGAAATAAATGGTTCTCCAACTTGTCTACCTCTTCAGTTTGCTTCTAGAGAACCATCTCATTGCAAGTAGAGCCATCTATTCTTAAAAATGTACCCACACAGAGAATAGCGTCACCAGAAAAGGTCATGACTAAAAAGAAAACTGTTTTACAGAGCACAGCACTGAGACGGTGTGATCCAGATAACTGAGATAGGGAACCAAACACATACACATTCTTTGTGCATAAATAATTGTATGTATAGTACAGTGTCACAAGTTCCAATTATGGTGACAGGAATCTTTTTCGACATAAGTTGAAATAGCATGGTGGAGAAGATAAAGAGTAAAGTTGGCTTTGAATGACAGTGAAGTTGACACACGTACAGGGGGACCGAGGCAACTTAGGGAACACAGAGGACACAAAATAAACAGCTGTCAACAGCGGAGAAACAGAAGAGAGCAGGGGTGAAGTGGAAGGAGATGTACAAGTTTAGATTATTGAAACCTATTATAAAATTCCAAGGTAAATACTCCATAGCACCACCTGAGGTAGGTACTAGCCCTTTGGAAGCCTTTGAGTGTCTCTTCTTGGATTTAAAACATCTTCATTCATTGATTTTTTCTGACATGTATCAGGATTACCTCTTCATTTAATTACAACATCTTACACTGAGCTATTCAATCCCTTTTATGTTCTTGATGCTCCTGTGTCCCAAAAGCACATGAAGTGTTTCTATCTTGGTTTTATCTTTGATCAAGACTGTTAGTAAAGTGCCTGAAGGTAATTGTCAAATAATTATATATAGATATAAAGTCTGTTCTAAGTGTTTGTTTAAAAAACTGCTTGATTTTGCATTGGATCATTGATGGAGCAAAGAAGATTCACTGAGATGTTATCAAGGTATCTTGTGCTTAGAGGCTTTGAGCTTGTGGTTGCAGAATTACACCGTGTGAGGGGTAGTGATAGAGAAATCCTTAGGATAAAACAAAGGATATGACAAAACTATTTCACCCCCTACTGTATTCTTCTCTCCCTCCCTGTGGGGCAGTGATGCTTGAACACAAAAGTGAGCCTCCCGGTAATGGGACATAAAAAACAGAAATACCATCACAGTTACAAATATTTTTATTTTAATACACCTATTCATTTATTGGTCATTGTACTAGATGTTTTATCTTCACTTGTAAAAAAAAGAAGATGATCTGATTTCAGTGTTTAGTGACGAATAGCACATGGAGGCATTAAAAGGAGAAATAAGCAAATAAAAATAAAATTCTGCGTACTATAGAAAGAATAACAGAGGGTAGCTAATTTAGTTTGGAAAGTCATTACTAGTCTCCTTGGGGAAGTAACAGTTAAACCAGGACTTGAATGATAGTTATGAGTTGCTATGCAGAAAATGGAATAAATAGCATTTCAAGCAGAAAAAAAGAGCATTTTTAAAATCTTAGATTTTCAAAGCATGAAAATATCCATGAGTTTTAAGAAGGAAATAGAAGAGGGAGATAAATTGAAATTATCAGGAGGAAACAAACAACCAAAATATCATTACAGAACTATATTTGCAGAAGTTGGTCAGAACATGAATGCTCTTGAACAAAGGTCATTGCAAATATATTGAAAACTTGTATAATTACTTTAATTTAGGGGTTTTTCCTCTGATAAAATAGTAATTTGAGGACACAAGAATCAGAATATTTTTAAAGTGAAAATCAGGATATTTTCCAAAAGAGAAGCTTAAAAGTAATATTTTTAAGGGAATTGAATGAGCATTCCAGTGCAACTAGAAGGAGAAATATATTCTGTTCCTATTTTTGATGCCTTCAGTTCTGGAGCAACACCTGAGGTCGTATGATTGCTCTGGGTGGGAATAAAGAAACTGGCGGAAATATCATCTGAAAATGATCAGTTTGGGCTGCGGGAGATTGTGCCTCCTCCATGTTTATAAAATGATTTTACTTCAAGAAATCTGTAATAGGTTGAATTGGGTCCCAACCACACATGAAAAATATTTTGCAAAATATAAACTGCTGAAAGAGAGGTAGTTCCTTTTCATGGAAAAATCATTTTTAACACAATCATTTTACTTTTGATTGGTCAGTGGAAGATTTTCTTATTGTATTTCATAATCTGAAATTTCATTCTAGGAAAGAATGATACATTTACATAGTTTTGGTCCCAGTTAACTAGCCCTGTTATCAGTGCATAAGCATCATCTCTTTTGTCTTTGAAAATATGATGAAAAATTGTAGTACTGAATTAGCTGTCAGTCTTCAACAATTTCTGATCTATAACAGGGATTCTTCTTAGGTAGGGTCCATTTTCCTTTCCTCTTTCATATATTTCGTGCTATGTGCCTGCATTTGGCTAGATGCTAGGACCGAGTCTGAAGGATATTGCCTTCGAGGAGGGTTTGTTTAACAGAGAGATGGGATGGAGTGTCCAGCTAAGAAACGGGTCATGATGATGGAATGTGACATGTGCCTGTGCGTTACGCTAGCTTGTATTAGACACTCCTGATGCAATGATAGAAGTCCATGGAGAGATCCTCCTGAAGAGGAAGGAACAGACTACTACAGTAATTATCATTTAGCTTTGGAAGCTATGGGGACCCAGAAGCCAAATGTAGCAGGGTTAGCATCTTAGTCCAGGCCTTGACACCATGCTCAGAAGAACATTTATATTCAAATTTAGTTTCTTATCTTCTCAATATCTCTCAATATCTTCTTTCAACCCCAGTAGTTTCTAGTTACTTAGTTGGCAGGGACGTAGGTCCAGTTTCTAGCACCAGATATTTGAAGGTGGCTCCTGCCCAAATAAAAATTGAGCTCTTTCCCCTGTAGCCTATCTCAGAAAATTGCCTTTGCGCTCTCTCTCTCTCTCTCTCTCTCTCTCTCTCTCTCTCTCTCTCTCTGTGGATGTGTATAAAATAAATCAACTAATCTAAGTCTGAAATTGGTTTTAAGTTTATACCACTGATACATTTGCAAAATGTCGTGATGCTTCTGTAAGGGCAGCACTTGCTTTTCCCATCTTTTTCCTTGTCTGATGCTGCCTGAAGCCCAGCTCATAGGAAGCAGTTATTACAGCTTCTGTCACACTAGCCGCAGGGTGATGAGCAATGATCACTTCTGAATGGCAATTGTGATTTCAGGGTGAAAAATAAATTTTATTTCTTTGGGTGACTGAAGTCAATCTAAATCTACTTTTTTCCCTAACTCTTACCAACGTACAATATACACTCATCTTATTTGTCAGTTTATTAAGTGTCTCCTTACTAGTATCTAAGGATTTTTGTCTAATACTATGCACACTGAACCTGCAACAGAACAAGTAATAGGTGATCACAAATACGTATTGACTGACTGAAAAAATGTCATTCAATCAGCAGAGACTCATAGGATGGAAACTTTGTAAACATGAATGGCTGTGCAAATGTGGTAGAGAAGATAACAAAGCTACTCTGCTTGGGTCTCTTTGGGTTACTGTGAACAGCTACCAAGGGAGATCACTTTATATGTTCTGAACAAGGAGCAGAGAGTCTTGAAAGACCCCATAGAAGGAGGTAACAGCTAAATTCACAGATGAGCAGGCATGAGTCAGGCAAGGAGGTAGGGGTTGAAGACAAGCATTTGCCGAGGAGAGGAGGGAGGCCCAGAGAACACTGTGGGCTTGGGAAATTCCAAGTGATGCCTGTGCCTGCAGAGGGATGAGCTGGAAACTTCAGTGAGAGAAGACCATGTAAGGCCTCGAAGCTGTGTCAGGAAACTTGAGTTTTTCCTAACAGTCAATGGGGAGTAAATAATACCACAGTCACAATTTATTTTAAGAAAGCCACATGGCTGCAGTGCGTGTAATGCAATAGGGAGGGCTGCAAATTAGATGGCTGCTGTGATCCTGATGAGAGATGATTGTGGCCTGAAGTGCATATGTAGTGTGTCCGGGAAAACAGGTGGCATCTGAGAGAGATGACACATGGAATTAACAACACTCAGAGGCTGACTAGGTGTAATCAGTACGGTCTGCTTTCTGGTTAAAGAGATGGTGAGACAAAGGGGAGAGAAAACTGTTCTAGGACAGTAGTGGCAAACCCATGGCATGCGTGTTGTTTTACTTTTAAGACAAAAGATGTTAATGTGTGAGTTGTTTTTCTAAACTAAAATTTCAGCATTCTGGTTTAATTGCAGTGTTGCCTCTCTGCAATAAAGAACTGGGTTTTGAGTTGCAGGCAGCTCCAAAAGCTTCATCCCTCAAGGTTCGCCATCGCTGCTTTAGAGTTCAGACTGATTTCATGATTTTTCTCTGTCCCTGGATTTCTCGTATAAAGCCATCTCACATGACAAGTTACTTAACTTTTAAGCCTCGATTTATCCATCTGTACAAATGCTTTAATAATGCCTACCATACAGATTTATAGCCAGAAGCAGAATCTTGATAGATGTAAACAAAATTGTTGGGTCTGAATTCTCGTCCCACTATCTATCTATCTATGTTTTTCAGGAGTAAGGATTTAACACAAGCCCTCACACTCTGTATGCAACAATCCATTTTTAATTTTGAGATAGGGTCGACTAAGTCACTTAGTTGCCCTGGGCTCAAACTTCTTTTTCTATTTTTTATTGTAATTGTAAAGCAAAGAAAAATAAACTGTAAAGACAATAGTATAAAATTTCAAACCAAGATTGTAGGAGAGTAACAATAGTTAGTACACGGTGTGATGTTATTGGCAAAGTAGTTGCCAGCCTTCCAGAAAGCTGAGATTAGCAGCATGCACCACTACACCCAGGAAATGAGAAAAATTTTAACAGCGAGCGCATAAGGTGAAAGAATGAGTAAGAAACAGCTGTCTGGAACTGAGATTTGTACCCAACATATGACAAGAGACACTGGGTCAGAGACTGAAGTTGCCTAAAACTCAATGTATGTATACTGTCAAGAAAGAGTCTGTAAAGTCTTCTGGGTGACAGGAAGTGGGTAAAACCATTTGTTACAACTTAGTGCACTTCCACTTAGGGTCCACAAAAACCGATAGATTCAAAATGACTTGGAGTGGGAAGATCTATTATATTGTACTCCACACAAACAGTAGGAGGTGGAAATATCCCATTGTGACTTTCTTTGGGAATTCCTACTGAGGATCTGGAGTGCCCAGGGGGACGTCGACACAGTGCAGAACTGAAAGAAAGAGCCACAGCAGAAATAAAAACATTACAAAGGATTCCACAGAATACCGCAGAAAAGAGGGAGCTCATGATGAGAATCACAGATTTTCTGCTGTGGTGTAGGTCTTCGGCTGTGACTGCACAGGCCAGGGTAGCTTACCAGATGGCAGAGAATTCTGCAGTGGCTTGGGGCCTGGCAGTTCAGTGGTGGCTTATAAATATTTAGAAGGCCTGGCTTTCTCCTGAGGTTCTGGAACTATGCAGCTTTGATATGCTTCACATGAAACTAAGCATGATTGTTTCATCTCCTCTTCTGGACTTTTGAAAATTCCCAACAAATTATTTTCCATTAAAAAGAAACAAATAATAGCTTTCCATAGTCACAAAGAGCTCCTGTGAGTGGGGCTTCAGCAATGCTAGGTGTCATGACCAAATTTTATTCATATGTGGATGTGAGTGCATGCATGTATGTGTGATTAAAATGCTGTCTGCATATCTTGGATTCATTTGACTGCAGACATTTCTCAGTTCAAACATGTTAGAGAAACACTGATTTGCTCTCAAGGTTATTATCAACAGATGTTCTAGTATTTTGATCGCAGAAGTCAGTTAAAATACTTGTATATGGGGCACTCTACATGAAATTCTCTGAAAGAATGAAAGAATATTTCCACCATATGATTCGATCTGTACATGACTATAAATTGTGAATTATGAATGTAAACTAGGTTAATACTCAGTTCCTTTCTCAGGCTTCTTACAATAATAAATAGCCTTTTAATTTATTAATTCAGTCACCCTGAGATTTAAAAAAAAAACTCACTTCACAGTCAGTGCTGCCTTCATTTAACGTCGTTTTACTTCCCCATGGAGCAAAAATACAGCTCTAACCTCAAGATGAGAACATTTCCTTGAAAACCAGAAGCAAGAGTGCCCAGACAAGCTGTTCAAATCCTGGGCTTTCCATAGAGAAAAATCATCATACTCTATGGAAAATCACATGCTATGTGGAGCAACACAGTCGGCCTTGACAATGAATAGTAAGAGGAACACTGAAACTGTAAGTGATTCTTTGTAGAAATTTCCATTCGATCTGGTCTTAGTTCACATCTTTGCTCTAACACTTCCTAACTTCGTAAAGTCACTTACTGACTCAATGCTTCATTTTGCAAGATAAATTTGATAACTACTCAGGAGGTTGTTGCAAAGATGATTACGTGCTATAATGCAATGAATGAATTTAACAACCAAGTTCAAATTGTCAGAATACAGTCATCTCTTTGTAAGCAAGGATTCCCTGCCCACAGATTCATCCAATTGTGGATCAAATACATTCAGGAAAAAAATCATCTGTACTAAACATGTTTAGACATCTTTCTTGCCATTAACCCCTAAACGATATGAAATGACAAGTGTTTACCTAGCATTTACACTATCCTAGGTATTATACTAATCCAGAGATTACTTAAAGTATTGCATATGGGAAGATGTGCATAAATTATATATAAATACTATATTGTTTTAAGTACAGGGCTTGAGTACCCTGAATCATGGGGTCTGCTGAGCTCCTGGAACCAGTCCTTGAACATAACAAAGGGTGACCATATCTTCACGCATATTTGAAGAGAAATTCCATTTTTACTCCAAAGAACAGCCAAGTCTAAGTAATGCATAGGCTATCCAGGCAGGCAGTATGGTGCATTTCAACTGTGTCTGAAAGTGTTGGCAAAGGATTTGGTCAGTTTACCTAAGAGCATTCTCGAGGCACTGCCAAATGTGATAGACTGTTCTGAAATGCATGTGTCATCATTTCTCTCCAAACAGCCCAGGCTAAGGACAGGCTGTCCCGAAAGTAAGAGTCTTGAAGAGTAGATAGTTAAATAACACTGACATGAATTTTAGTCTTCAAGTAGGGATTTAGTCTTTGCAAACTATTTTATCAGTGAATGCAGGCACAGAGAAACAGAGAACTACACCATGGACCAAGAAATACTCAGTTTAACATCTAGCCAAAGTAAAAGCCTGGGGTTTCATTTTACCCCATAAAATGTAGAGGCTGTTTCCGCTGTTATTTCCCCCAGGCTTACTGCAGATTGTGTGTAGGTGAAGAGGGTGCAAACCTAGTGGACAGTCCAGTGACAGATGCCCTGAGGGCATGACTGTCACTTGCATGCATTTCCTTTCTAACTTTCGAGCTTTCTGAGGCAGAGCCTCTTCCTTTGCTACCTAGCCACAGCTTTTTGTACACGTGTCACTGAAATGGTACTCAGTTCATGTTACCTAGGGAACTGTGAGCTGCACGCACCAGCGCAGGTACAGTGAGAAACTGAAGATGGAGAATAATCATTGGAAACATCCCCAAAGGGCAGGAGCCATAAAGCAATGGGGATTGCTGCTTTAGGAAAGAACATGCAAAGGTTGAACTGGAATTGGGTTTTCAAGGTCTGTCCTCTGAAAAGTGGCTAGCCTAGTCATAATAATAAACTCTTATGTGATTCTTATTATGGTCAGACACTGTCTGAAGTACTTGATTTTATGCTGATCAACTTGTCTGGCCTTCTCAAGCTCACAACCACCCTGGGAGGTGGGTGTTGCTACCATCTGCTCATACAGATGAGCATACCGAGGGACAAAGCAAGACACTTCTTCATAGTCACAGGGGTAGAAAGTGTTAAAACTGAACTTTGATTTGAGGTTAAATGATGACAAAATATACCCTCAAAATAGTTTTTTATATTTGTAAAAATGGTTTGGTACAAATTATTAGAAGAATATTCAAACCAGGTCTTTCAAACAGTGATATCTAAAATTCAGAGAGTTAAATTATTATTGGAAGTATAGGATGAAAATTTGGCATGTAAGAAAATGCTCATGCAAAATTAAAGCCATAGTTAAAATTGAAATCTGAATTAAATATCTAAATCTGATTATGTGTTTTAGGTGAAATACATACTAAAAAATGATGGAGAAACTTACAATTTCAAAAAAGAAAATGCTCATGACAATATTAGTAATAGCTGCTGTTTGAAAAGCAAGTTCAAATGATGTGGGGAGGTTTAATCTAATTTGTTATAATAGAATGTTTGCGTCTTAGTTCAGTTTCAGTTGAATGAGCATTTTGTTATGTTTACTTAGTTTTACTTAGGTAGAATGATTATCAGGATTTTGTTTTAGTATTATAACCACAAACAAAGGAGCAAAGGGTACTGCAGAGTGAGTGAGGCTGGGAGGTGAGGGGTGACTTTTGGGCTGTCATTCGCCCAGTGCTGTGTGACTTCACGTAATGAAAACACTGTGTGTCTGTTTCCATATTTGCAAATGAAGAGCATCATGCTTTACTTTCCCATTTCACAGTGTACTTTGAAGGATGCAATGAATTATCAGGAAAATCATTTGAAAATAAAAAATATTAAACTATGAGCATATTACAATGTGTAAGTTACATCAACTGAATGAAGCAATAATGCCACATACGTAGGAATAAAAGTAACAATCTTTCCAATGTTAAGTTTTATGAAATGTGTGTATTTTCACATAGTAAATTTCTAAAAGCTGGTTGAAACACTGCGTTGGTTGTTTTCTGTTACACAAGGTATGAAAATGCTAGATATACAAATATAATATGATTTCTTGTGGGGTTTTTTTCCCCATTTACCTCTATGTTACTGAATTTTCAGTGCAGTTTAGGTCAAGGGTGGAGAATTATCATGGCTTCGTTCACAAACTTTAAGAAACAGTCTTAAATAAAAAATAAATTTGTTTCTACCTTACTAATATCAACCTATTGTCTTGGTCTTTTTCTTGAGAGTACTTTCCATTTCCCAGGCCTAAACAAAGGTAATTCATCATTTGACTGTATTTTCTTTTTGATAAATGTACTTAAGCATTGAGGGCAGTCTGAACATATCATGGCTCCTCAGAAAACTATATGAGATAAGTAGATGTACATGTATTATATAAAAGTGGATAAGAAACAATATATATTCATTAAAATTAAATATTTGTGTATATATGGTAGTATACATATATATTTACACATGTATATGTATGTGTATTTACATATTATTTATTTTGATGGAGGTATATAAGGTGTAAAATTCATCTTTACCTTATATCTTTTGCTAGAAGACTAAATGGTACTTTTCTAGTGATTAAAAATAACCACATACAAAACATGAAGTGAAAGAGATTAAAGCAGGAACCATTTGGCCCCTAAATGCCTTCAGATTTTAGGCTCCAAGTTTGTCTTTAGTCAGCTAAAATCAAAGTGGGGAAGATCCATGCTAGTTAGCATTCTATTAATGGGTGCAGGTGTACCCTGCAAGTATTTATTTAAATCAGTGGATCATGTGAGTAGCAATAAACCTACTTAGTTATGTGGGCTTTACTGAGCCATGTCTTAGTTCAGACTATTGGATATTAAGAACTTCCAGTTTTTTCTCAGTAAAATCAGATTCTAGAGGGTAGTGGCTACCTTTTAGAAAAAAAAAACATGTGTAATGGAAAGAGGATGCCTGCTAATGTTTTACAACTGTGAAAATATACATAATCTCTGGGTATGAAGTTGTTTATCTACTACTGGTGGAGTCCAGGAAAGTAGGATACACTCTTTTCTAAATAAAATATGGCATCACTCCTGGCGCCATGTTAGCCTCCACAAAGTGCCTAGGCTGTGACAGGGGAGGTAGACCTTTGAACTAAATTCTAGAGATAGAAACATGATGGAGCGAATGAAATGGGGACACAAGCAACACATATCCACTAGATGGGAGGAAGGTGGTACAAACTGATAGACTGGAAGGGTAATTTAGAGAGGGATAATGGCCATTGCCATGGTTACTTAGGATGTAGCTCACCAAACAGTTTGTAAGCTGTTCTCCAAGTAAGGGCAGAGAACTGTGAAATAATTGTGGACGTGACTGAAGTGGTTGCGAAGAAGAGCACTAGGAGTGATACATATGTTCTGCTGGCCTCATCATTAAGCTATGAAAAGTATAGCAACGTTATATTAAGTAGGATTTGTTGAACTGCAAGGAAAAAACCTCCATTTTTACCATTTCTTAAGTCCTAAGATCTAGTGACTCAGGTGTGACTGTGGGCCTCCTTCTGTACTGATCCTTGGATCTTTGCTACTTGTGTCCCACCCATACATTACTTGTACCCTAACTCTCACTTCTCAGGGCACCCTCAGTTAAAGCTTTTCTATCCAAACCTCCCTGGCTGTCCACCACGTTGATGATACAGGTTATGGAAAGAAATCTTCTCTGATGAGAAAACGTTGGATGAGAGAGCTTTGCCATTGCTATGCCAATCTGTTCCTATTGTTTGAATTTTTCCTCCAAAAGTCATATTAAAATTTAATTGCTGTGGTACCAGCATTAATGGGTTCAAGCTTTGTGATTAGATCATGAACGTACCATAAATGTATGAGGTATGATAAAAAAATACAGTGAACATTTAAATGTTACAAATATAGTAAAAAATATATCACCATTAATCTTCAAAATACTCTCAAGGTTGAGCCATGGCAGATCCAGAAATAACATGGATGAAAATACACTGTGTGTAGTCTTTTAAGGAGCTTGCTTTTTGTTGGCTGGGATTGAGCAGAATAGTCACTGTATTTTTACCATACTTCATGAAAACATGAAAGAAGATGTCTAGAGCTTGAGAAAGTAGCAAGAAAGATGGGATAAATGCATTTGAAGCAACGTGGATGATTCCGAGGGGATTAATAGCAGGGTGTCATAATAAATTTAAACATTCACTGTCTTTATCACCCCTTATAATCAATTCTTTTGCTGCAGGAATGGGCGGGTTACTGTAAGAGTGGACTTCTTGTACACTGGGCCTCCTCTTGCTTTCCCTCTGTTTCGTTTGTGCTCGCTTGTCCTCCCCTCACGTTATCACAGGCTCAACATAAAGGCCTGTGAGGTGAGTGTACCCAAGATGGCTGGACTTGGGCTTTTTGCCTAGGCCTTCTGCTTGCTAGTGGCGAGCCTGTGTTATGTAACCCACACATATACAGCGAGCATGTAAATAAGCAGTGTGTATTACACAACTTTGTGGCAATTTGCTGGTATTGTGTGCTATTGTATATAAGGCCATGGGGATTTTCAGCCTTGCTTCCCATACCACTGAGATAGTAAAGGCATGTCAGGCATTCTCACAGCTCTAGGTCTTGTCTTTGGGCTGCTTGAGTCATTAGCGAATCTTTTTGGCCTGGACCTGTGACAGAACAAGGCCCTTGCCGGATGTCATCACCCTGCTCTTGGACTTCTCAGCTTGCAGAACTGTGAGCCAAGTCAATTTATTTTCTTCATAAATTGCCTAGTCTGTGGTATTCTATTATAGCAACAGGTAACAGACGAAGGCAGATTTCCACGTTACACTTTTTTAGAAGGATGCTGGTTGCAGAACTACTGCTACGCAAGCCTTAGATGTGCTGGAGTTAAGGAAGAGCCATATGAAAGAAAGATGTTAGAATCTGGCCAGTTGAGATGATATGCGGGCACTAAGGGCAGACTAATAAAATGCAAGGGAACGCTGGTTAATAACCTGGTGACAGAGGTCTGAGGGTGAAAGGGACGGTAACTCTGCATGAAGTCTATGGAGAAAAATGGAGATAGTCGGAGTCGGTAGCTGATTTCAGCTTAAATGCATTTTGTGCTGATTCAGCTAAATCAGCCCTTTGTGGTGCGTTTACCAGCCACTCCCCCATCCTGAGGCTCTGATGCTCACATCTAAACATAAGTTAGATTAATGACCCCCAAATATCTATAAGCTGTATTTCTCACACTTGACTTTTTTTCTGACATCAGAGTCCAATGGTTAAAACTTCAAAAGACTCTCTACACATCCCAAATCCTGCCAATTTCCAAATCAAAAACGATTTTACACAGTGGAGCCCTAAATTGGCATACCTGCTGTTAACTGTTCTTTTTACCTTCTACACTTTTTAGTGTTCTTCTTGGAAGTTGGAACACAACAATGCAGTAAGAAAGACTTTATATGTAAGCTTTGGGTTATTCAGATTTTTGCAACTTGTCAACACTATTCTCCGGGAGAGCTTTCTATAATAATCTTACCTCAATGCTAAGAGACATGGTTAGAATCTAGAAAGGAATTTTCTAAGCGAGGCAATATATTAGTCAGACTTACGTTATTGAAATAAAATACATGAAGCGCTTAGCTTATAGAGACAAAAATGTTTCTTTATCTTAGTTTTAAAGGATCAGAATCTAAGGCTGGAGAACGGGTAGAGGAAGGTGGGTGTTAGTGTGGCCTATGGTGCAGACAGCAGATAATGGCACATTGTCGCAGGAGGACATACAGGAGCAAACATCACATCATAAATGGAAGCAGATGGCACAGAGAATCAGCAGGACAAGGCTTGCTCCTTTTATAATAAGTTTCTTTTGAAAACTCAAGGAATTCCCTGACCACTACCTTCGAAGAGGGTGTTTGAATGACCTGAGCACCTTTGGTCAGGTCCTACTTCCTATTTTCTACCACCTCTTGGTAGTGCCACCCTGGGACCAAACTTTAAACATGTAGACCTTTGAGTCATTCAATATATAAACCATAGGAAGTAACATTTATTTTGGGAGCAGGCTGTGGCAGCATACGCTGAGAACATGACCTACCAGATAACTGCTGCAGAGCAATAGCTAAAATACAACCCAAGATACACTTGTATAAGGTGATGCTGGCAAGTTCCACATGCTTGATTTTAACTAGCCTAGCTATGGCAGGAGAATTAGAACCACGGAGTCCTAGGAAGGTGGTGTCTGATCGGTTTCTTAAGTCAGTCCAACATAAGAACTGGACGTTTCTGCCCTGCATCCTTCCTTCCTTCTCTTTCCTCTCTCGCCCTCCTCACCCTCTTCTTTCCCTCTTTCTTTCCCCGCTCCTCTACCCTCCTTTCTCCTTCCTCACTCTCTTGCCACCTGTGTCTGGCTTTTTCTGTAGGAAATGTCATTGTCTCTGAGCTGGCAAGAGATCCACTTGGGAGGTACTTTTCTGCCTCCTGTCTCTACTCTACTGCACAGCAGGAATGCTGCTCCTCTCTGCCCTCATGTTCTACAGTGGAAAATCCTGAGCGACACTGACTGGCTTTGTGTGGCTCAGGTAGCGGGTTCTTCTATGCATCCACTTGACTTGCAATGTTTCAAAGTTTTCCATGCCCCACCCCCAGGGGTTAAATTCCTTTGTTCTAGACAGGACCCAGGTGTAACTATTATTTTTTTAACCAGAGTTCCAGGCAATTCCAGCGCTCTAGGTAGATGAGCTCTATAACCAGGAAGTGGCATCGCCGGTTCTCTCCCCCCGAAACATGTGGTTGGAATGAGAGAAAGCCAGTGCTAAGAAGACGGAAGTTCTTCAAAAGGAACAACTGCTTCTAGTGCAGAGACAAACAAGAGCTGCTCACTCTAGCCCAGCAGGGACTGCAACTGAGGAACCATGCAAATGAAATACTCTAAGGAAGTGTTAGTAGCTGAGGTAAGTATCATAGCTTCAAACTCCTGAAAAGAAAGAAAAGAAAAGAATTGTGCAGCCTAGAACTGACTTCTTGGGTGTTAACAAGAGAAAGGTAAGGGCTGCAAATAGTTACAGGTCATTCTGGAACTTAAGGGTGAGCCTCAAAGGTTGATTTCAATGAAGTACTAAACATACGAGTATATTGATACTTCAGCATATATATATATATATATATATATTGGAGGTCAGTGACGCAATAAACCTCATGTACCAAAAATACAGATGTACACACACACACACACACACACATACACACACACACAGAGGCAGGCAGAAGTATGCACCATATGTGTCGCTTGATCTAGTTGTAGATTCACAGCCTGAAGTTATACCAACAGTAGCATTTTACAAACAAGGGGACCTAATAAGCATAGTAATGACTTCGCATCGCTGTGATAAATATCTGACACCTGCAACTTAAAGGAGGAGTCTGTGGGTTCATTTCATCTTGAACTGGCAAGAAACAAGGCAGAAGCATCGCGGTGGAAGGGTACAGGGAGGCAAGCTGCTCACATCTGCACAACCAGGAAGCCAAGGGAGAAAGCAACAGTAAGCACAACCCCTTCCGGGTCATGCTCCCAGCGACTGCACAGCAAGCCCCATCTGCTCACAGGACATTTAAAGCCCCTTTGATCCAATCACCTTTCAAACACAAGAGACTTCTGAGAAATATTTTAAATCTACACCACGACATGAAGGAAATGAGCGTGAGCGTGTGTGTGTGCGTGTGTGTGCGTGTAAACTTTGCAATAACTAATAATATTACAGAGCTAGGAACTGTTCTAGGAAATGCTTCACCTGTTTTATGTATGCTATTTCTATTTTTCATAACAATTCCATGAGATAGATTTTAGGAAACCGTATGATAGGGAAAAAACTGATGCCTGAATAGGTTAAATAACTTGCTGGAGATCATATAAGAAGTGGCTGACTATAGATTAAAAAAACCTCTGAATTCAAGAACCGCTTTTTCATACTGCTCACATGGGCCTAGTTGAATTCCACCAATCTTGAAAAACGTTCAGTGAAAACCAACAAAACTGATAAAAATTCCTAAAGAAATGTATTTGTTTATATCTAACTGTCCATATACTTGCATTGTAGCTATGCATTTAAATAATACATATATATATGTATGCTCATCTATTTCAGATATACTTAAAATATATGCTGACATTTAGGACTGTAATTATAAAACTGAACTATTACCAAAAATTCTTCTACTACAGTACAATAAAATTTTGCTATGTTTGACTATACATTAAAACTCCATCAAAGATTTATTTTCACTTTGCTTTTTATTCCTGTTGCTATTAATTGAAAAAACCTAAAGATACCTCAAAAAATTGAATTTGAAACCCAGAGATTCTACATTACTTGAAGTAATAGAAACTTAATTCTATTTGAGTTTAGGACTTTTCACAAAGATCAACGATGTGAGGTAAAAGAATTGCCCTAAGTGAATCAAACATTCAATGAGTTTCTAATTATTTTGATACCCAGAGAAGCCATCAGTAAACAACCTTAATGGGCTATTTCTTCTCTGGTTGCTTTGAAACACTATCATGTTATCCACATTACACACCAAGCTTGTTTTGTCTATAAGATTTTTTTTTTTTTTTGTCTTTTTGAGACAGGGTTTCACTGTGCAGTTCAGCCTGGCATTGAACTCACTTTGTAGCCCAGAGTAGCCTTGAACTCACAGTGATCCTCCTGCCTCAGCCTCCTGTGTATGCCACCATGCCCGGCTTTCTACAGGAATTCAATAAGTCAGTCATTATTCTCTTCCTTAAATGACTCAGGTCCCCATGTTTTATTAGTTGTAACACTGACTCTTCAGACACAGCATTCACACAGTGCTACTCATCCACACAATCTACAGCTGTCAGGGAGGCACTACAAATGTTCTTATGTGAAAGAGAGTTATAAAAGTTAACAGACATTCACACCAAAATCTCTGCTAAATGTAGCCATGCACAGGGTCAGGGCTATCAGGGCCTGATGAATCTCTTGTCCATGAGCAGCCAACTAGTTTACCATGACACAATCATGTTGGGACACAAACCCTCTTAGCTCCATGCCTGGAGAACAAATACATCACTCAGCAGCATGCGATTTACTGAGCCACCCTTACGACTGCCAGGAGAGCCCAGGGTTCTGAAGGTGGAACTAACGCAAGGGTCCACGGCTGGGTGGCTCCAGCGCATTTGAAAGGAACACGTTGGCTTATACTCCAGGCACCTTCTCTCTCTAGTATTTTGCCATCTAATAAAACACCAAGATCTGTTCTATAATTTTTCATAGATTTTGAATTTTCACTGTCATCACCATAGGCAGAATTTAGTCATTAATTATAAAAGACATATTTTCATCCTCTTCTGAGCCCTATGATGTGTATACCTGATATTGCAACCAAAGGGGTGTTTTAAAAAACAAAACTATGATTATTTCACTTTTAGGCTTAAAAATATTCAAAGGCTCCTCATTACCTTCCAAATAAAATTTAAACCCTGGGGAATCTTATTCAAGGCATTAAGTTCTCTGCCTTCCTTATCTCTCCAGATTGGTCTCTCTCTCTGAGTCCTACTTCAATTTTTGATTTCAGCCATCGTGAACATTTTACATTTCCCTGGGCTTTTATTTCTCCATGGACCTTTGTCTTTTGACCAGCTTCTCCCTGTCTGTGATGAGGCCTTCTTTACTCTTCTTTCTGTGGTGGTTTTCTGTGATGTCCATAAGCCAGTTCAGGCGAAAGCCTCAGGGAAGTACTGCATTCTGGCCCAGATATCTACAGCAATCTGTTCTTCATCACGTTTTCTGCTATTTATTTCTCTGTATTTTCTGTGGTTGAGGATGCAGGGCTGTGGTTTACACCTGGGTTCAGGAAGTGCTGGGTGACTTAATGTACATAGGTATTTGTAGGCCCTGCCTTGTGCGGCAGATGGCTGATGTGGGGAACGACGCTGTGGTAGAGGAGAGGTCATGAAACTGTCTTTACATTACCGACGGCTTTTCTTTTTCTATGCCATGATGGCAAATAAAGAGCATTAGGATACAGTCCTCTTCATCTAGGAATTCAGTCTAGTGGAAGGGAAAGATTTTCGTTCAGCAGTTAGTATGATAATTTCTCTAGTTGTGTTAGTTTTTGAAGAGACACATTTCTCGAGAAGGGAATTCAATAAAAGCTTCTTACAAACGTTAATGTTTGAGCACGGGGCTGAATCCCTTGTTGAATCTGTGATTTGTGATAAATAATATAATCTCTGAGCCTCAGCATCCTATATGTAAAACAGAGTTAGCAATATCACCTCATGGGGATGTTACTAAGTCTTACTGATTTATTACTGAGCTAAAAGTCACAGAAATTAAATGTAGAAAAGTGTAAGATAAAATGCACATGGCCAGGACCACAACCTCTTTACTGGTGGGTGACATCTAACAAAATAACCAAAACAATAAAAAGATGACAAAAGAAATTCTTGGTTCAATATAAACTGTTCAGTAAGACTGGGAAGCTATTCTTTAATGAACCTCCTTTATGATATTAATTCATACTTGTGAGAAGTATTATAGTAACCAAAGGAAATAGTAAGAATATTTATGCGTATTGTTCTCAATCTTTGTACTCACTGATTTATTCACCACAGGGCCCTATGAATTCATTACCAACATTTCAGCCCCATTTTGAGGTGTGGTAATATCAGTCCAGAGAGGTTAAGTACACAGCTTCAGGTCACTGATCAGCAAGTGGCAGAGGCTGGACGGTCCACCTTGATTCATATCAGGATATCCAGTCTGGAGTCAAATATGTGTTTAAGCCTCACTGCCCTTTGAATAGTACGGCCATACATGATCCATTTGTGCACTGAATTTTCACTGATGCTGTATTCCAGACGCTATTCTAGGCAGCTTAGCTTCGCTTAAAGAAGTGACTATGTATTTATATATAGCAATATTAAGGGTGAGATAAATATGAACAAAACACGTACATTTCAGACACCAAAAAGTAGGATTAAACTCTACCACAGTTGTGGGGTGTGGGAAGAGTGATGAAAGTGTTACTACTAATTTAAAAGGTGTGGGGAGGAGGTCTCTGAGAGGTGACGTCTGCCAAGTAAGTTGTAACAAGGGGCCCCGGAAGGACTTCAGGGAAGCTCTCTCCAGGCAGATCGGATACAATTAAGAGAGGCTGTGAGGTGAGAAGAGCTTGGATTTCTCCAGAAAGGCCAAGAGTGCTAGCGTGGCTGGTGTGAAGTGTGTGAAGAGTCAAACAAAAGGGCAAAACGTCGGAGAGAGAAGGAACGGTCGGTGTGCAAAGCTTCACGGGGTGGCGATAATGGGTGTCATGCTCACCTTTTGGGAAATTGAAGAAGAAAAGTGGTGTGGCCTGGTTTATGTTATGAAAGATATTACTCTGACTGCTTGGCAGCAAACTGTGTGCCAAAAGTGAAAGCTGTCACAGCGGGCCACGCTTGGGATAATGTGTTTGGACTCAGATTCAGCAAAGCAGGAGGTAAGATCTCACTGATTTTGAAATATATTTGTAGGGAAGCACCAGTAAGAATTTGTTCTTGGATGCTGCTGAAAGATAGTAATTAAAACTTTTAAGATGCTGGGCCTGATAAAGAAAATGATAGAACCAATTAGCTAAGATGAGGCACATTAGGACAGAAGCGTCTATGGCCTTCAAGAAGTGGTTTCCCTGGGAAAGGTCTTCTTGATTTTGAAGCAGAGATGTTAGCGGGACAGCTAGGTACACACACTGAGCTCAGCGTGTAGGTCAGGACTTTGAATGTCAGTGTCTTCCAGTCAGAGCTGGTATTGAAACCACCAGTTTGGATGAGATAATTCGAGGGATGAGGAGAACTTGCAAAGGGGCCTGTTCACATTACCTGGAATAATCCAGCCTGTAGGGGAGGACCTAACGGAGACGGAGAAAGGCTGCCAGTGAGGGAGAGCACCGGTGAGGATTGGTTCTGGAAGTTAAAATACGAACATCTTTGTCTTTTTAAAGAGATGTGCAGTGAATTTAATTTTTTAAAATTAATTTCATGGGCACAGCTTAGGCACACACAAAGATAACATTCAGCCTAGGGATTTGTGCCCGTACGTGGTCTACCTTGTTGCTGTGCTATCCACTCCCTTCCTCCCCCTTCAGCCCTTCTTCCCCTCGTCTACAAATGCTTTGTTTGCATTTTTCCTTCTATTCTCTGTTTCCCTTCCCTTCTCTCCCTTCCCCCTTTCCCTCTTCTGTTCCTCTTCCCTTCCAAACATTTTTGTCACACTTTCCAATATCTGTCATCCATTTTGTCCCTTATTTACTCTTTAGCTTTCTCACATGAGAGAAGGTGAGAATATTTAGACATGGGTATGTGATTTATTTCACTTAAAAGCATGGTCTCAAAGTGCATCCATTTACCTAGAAATGTCTCAAGTTTACCCTTCTTTATGGCCGAGTAGTACTCCAGTGTGTATAAAAGCCACATTGTCTTCATCCATTCATTTGTTCATGGGCATGTGGGTTCTTTCCAAGATTTAGCTATTCCGCATTGTGCTGCCATAAACATGGGTGCACATATATTACTGTGGTGTGGTTAACTCTTTTCAGAAGATACCAAGAAGGGGAATAGCTGGATCAAATGGAGTCTCTAATCTTAGAACACCTCTGATGAAGAGACCAGTGACAGGTGTATCCCATGTCCTGAGAAGTCAGGACTGAGAAATGATGCCTACATACTTAATAGGATGGATTCTGATAGAGTTTCAAGATTATTGTGGGGAGTGAAAGAGGAAATAGAATAAAATACAAAAATGAAGATGTAAGGTAGAGTTAACGAAAATACACAATTTTCCTAGACTTTTGGTAAAGCAAATTAAAATAATGAAGCAACAGTATGAAGGGAACACCAGGTCAAGTGAGAACTTCTTTGTGAAAGATGAAACATTACATGTTGTCTATGTCAAAGTGATTCTGGAAAAAGTATGAGAGGAATTGATATTATAGAAAAGAGTAAAATATCTGAAGAAGCCTTGTCATTAAATTAGCAAGACATGGAGAAGTCCAGGCCACAAGAGAAGAGTTGCCTTGAAAAGAGTAGGAGACTTCCCTTGCTGTCCTGGGGACCCTGGGGACAGGAAGGTAGGTCTGATTGTGCGATTGTTTTCCTTTGATCATTTGGGCCGAGACACAGGAAAGGAGGTAGATGGTTAAAAAATGAAGACAAGGGTTCTTTTGGGATTTGAGGAGACCAAAGAAGATGTGAACTGATGTCTCTGAGAATGAAAAAGTATTTTTTTTTTCCCAGAGAAATGTTTAAGATTGCCAAGAGATTTTGTGAGTTTGCTTGAAACAACGGTTATAATTTTAATACGAGAGCAATGAGTGTTTCTCTGGCTGTGTCCAGTTCCTGGCTTGGGGTGAGTAGGGAGCTACGGGTTTAAGCACACTCACCCAAGGCGGAGGCTTCGCCAGGTGAATGTGAAAGGGAGAGACAAGGAGGCAGGGTAAGGGAACCTGACAGGGATAACGAGAGCGAGGGGTGGGGGGTCTGGCAGGTGCGAAGGGAATGAGCACATGAGATGGTACAATCTGGGGGACACTGTGAAATGAGTGATCCAGGGCCCAGTGCAGACTGGGGAGCTTCTGAAGAGTACTAAGTGAATCTCAGGAAAGCACTGTTCAGGGAAGCTGATGCCTCCCCCAGGAGCTTTGCAAGGGTACAGTTAATGGCCATGCTAAGTTTCAGAGTACGACTGGTAACCTCTGGGCAGGCACTAAGGGAGAGGAAATGCATTGCATGTTCAAGACCAAGATGCAGCCAATAATCAGAACCTAGGGTAGAACCTACAGTTACCTGATTCCTACTGTATGCTCTCTCTCTCTCCACACCAGCATCAGCTCCCAATTCCTTTTTAACACATAAACCATAATGACAAAATGAGGCCCTAGTTAAGATATTTAAATTATCTGGCAGGGGTCTGGGAGCTGGCTTCGTGGGCGAGACCTGTTCAATCATATATGCTCTGCACTGTCATTTCTACTGACATAGCCAGACCTAGAGAGAAGGTCAGTGATCTAGAAGTGTGTTCTTTTTTCTCATTTGAACTGATTTTCTACAAGCCTCCTTTTCTTCTGTTCAGCATGCCATTCAAATGTTTTCCAGATCCACAAGGGAAGTCTGAAAGATCACATCAGTCAAACACGAACTTTCAAGTAAGTTTCCTTTTAAAGCTACTTATACTCAATAAAAATTAGGCTGAAAATGAGAAATTTTCTGACTCAGGAAAGTGAGTAAGCAGTACATTAAAAAGGAGATGTCAGTTAAAGTATAGTTCATACTTAAATGACGGCTTAGGGAAAACATTTAAATTTTTATTTATTGTAAATATATAATATGTTTATTATAAAAAGTTTAGGAAATGAACATAGGGAAATTAAAAATTACTTAAAAATAGTTAACAGGATACAGCCACTTTAAAAATGTTTGTGTAGAGCCAGGCACGGTGGCACACGCTTGTAATCCCAGCACTGGAGAGGCTGACACAGGAGGATCATTGCAAGTTTCAGACCAGCCGGGGCTACAAAGTGAGCTCAAGACCAGCTTGAACTGCATAGTGAGACCTTGTCTCAAAAAGACAAGACCAAAAAATGTTTGTGTATGTCCAGCCAGGTTTTATGTAAGTATTTTATGCATATATTGCATGAGTATTTTGTGTTTATTAGATTATATTTGATTTGTATTTTTGTTATTGTTTTTCTTTTTTGAGACAGGGTCTAGATATGTAGTGTAGACTGGCTTTTAACTTTCTATGTAGCCCAGGCTGGCCTCGAGCTCACGGCAATCCTCCTGCCTCAGCCTCCCACATGCTGGAATTTAGGTGTGCGCCACTATATCTGGGTTTAGATCATACTTGAAGTTCTATTTTAAAAGTTAATTTTTGAATTTAAATTAATCTAGGTATACCTACTATTCATGCAATAAAATATTTTTCTAAATTATTGTTTAAATATAATCTACCATATGGATATATAATAACATTATTGAGTACTATTTTCAGTCTTTATTATATTATTATAAAGAGTAATAATTATGAGCATTTTTGTGGATTTGTCCATTTCTATACATACAATTTGTAGATCAAAATCGTATCCTTTTCCCAGGCTTCTGATTTATGCATTAGGGTGCCCTTCTAGGGTTGCGGATTTCCAGGACCTCCTCTGGTATTCCTTTTATATTTTTACCAAGTAGAGATAAAATCTGTTTACTCACATTGTCTTTCATTGTTTCTTAATGAGGTTGAACAGATTTTTAAAATATTTATTGGCTTTCCTATTATGATGAACAGCCTGTGAATGCGTTTTGGTCATTTTTAAATATGGCCTTTGACTTTTCTGTCAAGTGTCTCAGTGTATAAAGAGGTCGTGCTCCACACTGTGATGGTCCCTTCATCTGTCCAAGGCTCCCACTGAAGTTCTTCCAGCGTATCTGCAGGGCTCTGCGGGGTTGCTTTCCCCATGGGGGTGATTTTACAATTCACTGCTCTATTTTTAAAAAATTAACCCACGGTAACTGTTGTTCTGATATGAATATCAATATTACACAGATGAAAAATACCTTGTGACAAATATAACAAATGTATAGCCAAAATATTGACAATAAAAAAACAAAGAATAAAGTACTATACAAACTCAAGGAACAATTTCTGTTTTTCCAATTCATTTCCCTAAATCCTGGGAATACAGTTTATATATACTATTATATTTATTTATTGTGTAGTTTCAATTTTTTTCCCAATATTTTCCTGTGACTCCTATAAAAACCCTTCAGGTTATAATGTGCAGTTGTATAATTTCTGAAGACAACCAATTAGGACCTGAAATGTGTAGTGCAAAGCTGGGTCTTGATATTTTAAAATTATTCTTACCCTCTCCAGTGTAATTTCTTCAAATTCATATTCGATTTCAGTCCCATTGACCTGCAAATAGGGAAAGAAGGACAGAGAAATATTAAGTATATACTCAGGAGAATATGCTGCATTGAAACAATGTTTGAAGGTTCTATTTTCATTCTATCAATGAATAAATCACAATTCTTAGTTTTTGTGACTCTCTATTCCTGTCCAAATGAAATATAATCCACAGCAGTCTGAAATGCATGAGTGAGACATTACAACAATAATCAAAGAATATTGCATACCTTAGAATTTTGTGATTTTTTGGGGGGGAGAGAGGAAATACAAACTATACATCTTGAGTTTACAAATAATAAATCATCAAGAAAGAGACAATGTTTTATTAAGGAAGGAGTTTCCTAATATCATTTCACTTGTATAAATAAATACTAAAATATGACCTTTAGCATCAGTGATGATGGCAACATAAGTATTTGCCTTTTTAAATGTATTTTTTCCAGCAAAATAGCATTAAGAATAACTTTGTCTATTTCCTGGCACTTAGAGAATAATTTCTTAAAAAATTGAAAAAGAATGTCTGCTAAGAAATGTCTTCTTTATTGGTTCAAGCTCAGGTAATTTATTCTCATTGTTCTTTTATTATATTTACTGGGTATCTGTAGACCATGTAACCATGCTTATGGGTTCAATAGCAATAAGAAAAAAAATATAAATGTTTTGAAATTCTACTGAGGAATTGCATTAACCATCTAACAGCCCTTGATTGATTTGAATTTGCAGAGCTGATTTAAAATAAACACATTTTAAACACAGCCAAGCCCCTTAGCTTGCAGCAGATGTACATAAAGAATTATGAAGAATTGTTTCAAAATAGTCTAACAAATATTCAATTTCCATTTTTATCTATCACAGATTTCCTCTCAGCCAGACAACACCTCTGAGCAAGAGAAGCCTCAAATTGGCAGTTTCTTTTTTTTTAAATGTGTCTTGGTAACATCGTTAGAATTTTAGAATAAGCTAGAGACAAATTTTCAACTGCCAAAACCATAATTTTGGTAGGATCCTAAATTCAGTGTATTTTTCCATCTCAAAGGAAATTAAATTAAGTCCACTACTTGCAGATTGTGGAAGCAGGGTTCAGAAATCCAGCCCCATGCCTAATGTGGCACCCAGTTAAAAAAAAAAAAAAGAAAGAAAAAGAAACAAAGAGTGATCAAATGAACGAGTGAATGAATGAATGAAGAAATTCATTTATTTATTCAATTTACAAACCCAAGTATTTGTGGATTCTCTTCCATACGGAATTTGGAAGTAGTGTCATCAACTGCAGGTGGAATTACAACTATAATCAGTAAAATTACAAAATGACAATGACAATAGACTAATGTGTGTGTGTCCACCATTCACTCAGGGCATGTTTTTCATTATTCAATTACATGAGCTAATTGGTGAATCACACTTTATTATGTTACTGCATTATCAAACAGCCCTAAACTAAATTTGATTTTCTGGGCTTCAGCAACTTAATGACTCTCAGAAAAGGATTTGATGATGTCAGAAAGTTTTAGCAGCTTTGTGTAGATTTTTTGTTCCGCACATGTAAAATAACAAAAAAAAAATACTCAAACTCTCTGTGTATGTATCCATCTGAAGTTTTTCTTGTTTATTTTTTCTGACTTTCTTTATTGATGGAAGGAGGGCAGCGAGGGAAGGGTGAATTAATGTGCTACGCTTTCCTTTTGTCAGTATGGCTCCATGCAGTTTTGCTTTGCTTCAGTGCTTCTCTCGACTGAAGACCTTCACTTTATTGAAGTGCTGCAGACTGAGCAGAAAAACTTCAAAGGAAGAAAAACAAGCCTCTGATAATAAATATCTAAAGATGCCTGATGAAATAAATTCTGTTAAGAAATACTTCAGCGATAAATATTTTAGTGGCATACATTGCATTGTGGTAGCTTACCAAAATGTTTGCTTAACATTGCTAGGATCATATATGCTGACTCTTACACCCTAGAAGCATCATGTATGTACATCCTAATCAGGATTTCCAAGCTCCCTCGTCAAGGATGTAAACTATTGCAGGCTTACACATACTTCATGGGTCTTTAGTTTTCAATGCAAGAAAATAATTTCATAGTGTTATGTTGGCTCTTTTTCTAAGAATAGATGATGACTCTCTGGATGAAACTTTGCTTTAAAAAAAAAGCATCCCATGTCTACAAAAAGATTTATTGAAAGCATACAACAGTAGAAGAGTTTTAGCAAAGCTAAGGTAACGTTTGAACCTTAATTGATGAATGATTAAAAGACAGACTCCCAAGAGCTAGTGTGGGAGAACTGAGGAGAGACTCTTGAGGAGGCCATGTTTATCTTCTCTTCAGTAGGACAGCATGG
The DNA here is from genome assembly GCA_004027595.1 of Dinomys branickii. NCBI lineage: Eukaryota > Metazoa > Chordata > Mammalia > Rodentia > Dinomyidae > Dinomys > Dinomys branickii. Next base: position 25,272 of record PVLD010001711.1, on the reverse strand, counting down.
TGTATGTTCTATCTATGACCCCTAAGACAAGAAATTCTGCATCCTCCCTTGAGAGACTTGGATGGAAAGCATGAGACAGAAGAACTATAAATATCTCCGTTCTAATAAGTAGTATGTAAGTCTGGGCTTTGACATTTATGGACTTTGAGTGTCTTTGCAATCCATTGGGTGGCACAATATCCTTTCAATATTTGCCATAGTTATGTATCATTCATGAAGGATGAAGAAGGAACAAGTGTTCAAAATAATTCACCCAACACCATAATTTTGTTTATCCTCATTGAACAATACCAAGGCTGTGCTGTGCACAGTTCCTATTTTCTCCTGGGTGGGGGCAGTTTATACACAATTCACTGTTGCATGAAGCTGCCTTGGTGGTCTCATTGTAATCCCAATCAGCTTTTCAAAGCATGACTTTCAATTAATGAAGTTGTCTCCCTGAAAAAAAGTTGCCCAGATACACTCTTTTGACCAGTAACATTTTCTACAACCTTTAAGCACCCTGGTAATGTTCTGTGCACCTGAACATTCAGGGTCTACATAGCTGTATAGCTGGAGTTCCCATTATTCCAGCTTTTGTTCTGAGTACCACTTAAAGTCTCCTCTCCACCTCGATAACTCCAAAAGTGAGAAGAATTGTTTTTTTTTTTTTAGACTGGACATGGGTGGGGATGGGGAGCAATCAAATAAATGGAATTTTCCAGTTTTGAAAAAATCTCTTTTTCTTTAGTTACTTTATTATCCTGAATCTGATGGTTCTGTGATGACATCTGGTGGGGCTCTATGATGGCCAGAAAATCAGATTGATGCTACACATTGTCCTGCACTGTTCTGGGCATGCAGCCCGCCTGGCATCATGTGGCTGTTAAATGAAGAGTGACCCTCACCCATTCAAATTCATACTCAGCATTTCAAGTTCTAATTTCATGGACTTTGAATGCTTTACCTATTTTTTACCCCACTGGCCTTTAGTTAATTTTCCTGTCTCTTTTCTTCCCTTCAGTGCTATAGTAACTGCCTGCCTAGATGATGATATAATTTGATTTTGAGATGTATTTTTATCCTCTGCAAAAAAGCTCTTCATGAATAACAGATGTGAGCTATTCCATGTTTTAATGCTCTCTAATTGGAACCTTAAATAATAATTTCTCTGAACTTTTTGTTCTTTACTACCTTTGAAAATTCATTAAAGCTAAGAAAATGTGGAACTCTAAGATGAGTAGCATTTTTACGCATTCCCAAGGCATGTATTATAACAAGTGCTAAAACAGACATGAAAGTATTGGCTTTTTCAGACTCAGCATAATGCTATGCAACAAAACATTATTGTGCATGCATAAAAGGTCAGGGATGGAGACAGGTACTGAAAAAATGAAAAAAAATCATATATATTCATATTCTTAATAAACATACAGACTCAAAAGAGGCACCTAAAACCACAAACATATTAAGGCCTCATAGACATGTAATGGGTAATATATAAAAGATACAGGCAAATGACAGCCACAGCCCCACTATTACCACATGTAAGGTCTGTTCAGATCTATTTGCTATTTTCTGAATCTGTAAATTAAATCATACAGATTCAATTACTTAGTTGCAGAGAATAGATGCTTTAGTAAGCTTGCCTAGAAAAATAAATAATACACAGTGAATAAAATATATTTACTTCCCAAAGGCTTTGTGAGGAGTGCGATAGTTTTAGAGACTGTAGCCTGTTTCCCATGGCCTCCTGCTGATTTCAGAGCAAGACACAGGCAATGCCAATTTGCCTTATCTATAGCTGTGGCATAGAACCTAGGGCCTATAGCATAGTCCTACAGTGACTGCCTGGATGGGTAAATAGATGAAGCAGGGAAACAAAACTTGTTAGTTGAGTAAATTTGATGTTCTCAGTGAAGATTCAGGTTGCTACTGGACCCAAGCCTTTTCTCATTCCCACCTTTTATGACCTCACGTCCCACAGCACCTCTTCTCGGGAGCCCTGAACAGACAGGGTTATCCTATCATCAAACACTCCAGGAAATTTACACACACACACACACACACACACACACACACACATATACACACACAGAGAGAGAAAAGCATTTTTCTTCCTTAAAAGTTTGCCAATATTTGTTCTTTCCTTCTTTTAGACAATATCTTGGAGCACATCATATACTTTACTGCTTTCCATACTGGAATCTCTGATGTACACTCTCATGCTCAGTAGAAAGGCTGTGGGTTCCACAAATACAGGGCACCAATTTGAATACCCTCTTCAACATTTTTGAGGTGTGTGATTGTAGGTAACTTTAATCTCTTAAAAATCTTGATTTGTTAATTTTATAGAATGATATTAACAACACGACTTTCTTCATGTGATTGTGATTATATTATATAATTTATACAAACTACTTAATACATATCTTAGGTGATTTAAAAATTTTAGCTTAAATCCCACACAATTATGTTATCAGACTTTACTTCAGGAAATTCTTGGAAAGAACAAATGTAATTGCACATGGTAACTGCCTGGCACACAGTAGGTCTTCAGTAGTGAAAGCTAGTATTATTAATGCTGAATAACAAATGTACAAGTGCCCCAAGAGTTGTTTGATTGAAAGCTGACTGCCAACTTCCTCCAATAATATAAAATACCACCTAGTGAGAAAACGAAACTGAAAAACCCGCTAAAACCTTTCCCAACCCAAACATTTCTTTCCTTAAGCACCTAAAATGCAATGGCGTACGGGAAGGACCCATCTTTGCTTGCGCTCTCTCGCTCTCAATCAGGCCAGTGTGCGCGTCGCTGAGAATATTCACAGCTGCACTTCCTCCCAATCTCTGTCCAGTCATTCTGGCATTTTTATTCTCGCATTGTTCTGCCCTGAAGAGAGCAGTTCATTGCTCCGTTGCAGGCGCGCGCTTCCTTAGGGCCAATCTCATGGCTTTCCCGAGTCCCCAGCTTTGTGAGAGCCTAGAATACACTTTATGAATACTTGTACCCCTGAAGCTTCTGAGATCATTCCTTGTTCATAGTAGGTCTCCAGAAAAATGTTTAAAACCAAATAACCTCAGCTATCCTTAACACTTACCCATCTGCGGATAGGTAGACACAGTCCCTGACAGCTGCTCCCTTTTCTTATGAAATATGGCGCTAATGAATCCATTCACTTCAGGAAAATTTTTACCTACATTTATTGGTAACTCTTAACTTAAGTACCTGTATAAATAAATTAAAACATTCATTTAATCTGGAGATAAAAAGACAAGCGAGATAGGGCCCACCCTTGCAGAACTCAGTCTAGCTGGGAAACTCCGGATGGAATATGGAATAAAATGGTGTGGGTGCTGCAGTAGGTACCGGTTACCGCCGCGGTGATGGAGGGGAGGCAGGAGGTGATTTCCCCTCAGTGGAGTCACAAAAGGCACCCCGGAAGTGGGTGGGATGCACTGGCAGCTCTCTAACCTGTGAGCGCCTCTGCCAGTGCCCCTCCTTTTAAATTGTTACAAATCCCCAGAAGAGAGGAAGTTAAATGAAAGCATCGCGACATTTTCTTGGCTCCACTCAAGCGCATCCCGCCTGCATCTTCCGTATTTCTAACACCTCAAAGATGCGGGCTTCGGATGTAATTAAAAGGTTGCTTGAGTTCTTCAAAAAGGAAAAGAAAAGGCAGGCAGGGGTGTTGTTTTGGCTCTACCTATCCCAAAGAGAGAACTAAAGAAGACTAGTGTCTGTTTTCTCCTTCTTTTAATAACATTTTTAACGCTTCTGCTGAATGTATGAAAAACAAGTACAGAAAAAGTAAACGTCCATCTACCCGCATGGAAGCGGTACTGAAACAGAAGCATCATTACACAAGCCTGCGTAATTTGCATACATATTCCTGAAGTGCCTATCACCTTCTGTAACCAATTCCCTTTATCCCAGACAAGCGATGGTGAATCTTTTAGAGCTTTCCATGATACAGCTTGTGGCACATGTGTCAAAGGTTTGCCACCACTGTCTTCAATCACATGCATGAACTAAAACACACATTGTCTTACAAAAATTAGAAAATGAGATTTTGGGGTCAAAATGCCTGGTCACTTACCTGCTGTTAGAATTGGTGTTTCTTGTGCATTATGTACGTTTGTGTGTCGGTATTACTCATTTAAACAGTAGCAGTGGTAAGCAAAAGACTTTCTGTCTAAGCTTCATAGAGTATCTGCTTTACCTGTTGTCTGCAGCTAATTATTGTTTGCATATTAATCAGTTATAATTGACTGATTTAAAATGTGCAGTATTCTAAGTAGCTAATTCTAGTTCATATTTCTGTTGATAAACACAAAGTATAAAAACCATTATTGATATTCTTAGGTAAGAGTCTAACTGGGTAAGAGCAGTATGCCTATTATTCACCTGCATGTATTCTACCAATAAAACAATTTTAAGTGAAAACCGAAAATCTCAGTTTAAAAAACAACTTCTGAGTTCAATGAATCGCTAAATGATATCTCCTACTAAACAAAGAAAAAATAATCAGTATCTTATAATCTTTTCCATTCCTGAACAAGTTTTCTTTTTATTCTCTTCATCTCTGTTATTAAAACTTCACACCATATGAAACTTCAGGTCTAGAAAAGCATCCACCAAGTTCATCATCATTATGTTTTTAAAATTTATCTACAGAAACCATACACTTCTATTTTAATTATGTAGTTTTTTGCCTAGAAAATTGTGACAGAAATTTCACAGTATTTCTTCCAGGAGAAATTAAGGAAAATGGTTTAGGGTTCTTACATACATAAAAAGAAAATCTTTATATATACAGAGTTGTCTTGATTGAAGGTTTCCATAATGAAGGGAGAATATCGTTACTTAGTACGTCCATGACTGGATTTGGCTCTGATTTGGAAGTGGCTCCTCACTCTCCAGCTTTGCATCCTGCTCTGCACCATGCTCAGGCTAGAGGGATAACAGGTGGTTTTAATTCATTCACTTGGCTCCAGCCTGACGCAGGCTGTTTTGTCCTTTGGGTTTAAATATTTCATGAGTTGGAATATGTTCTTTGCGAGCACTAAGTGCTGTTAAGAGCACAGCTGATCAATCTTGAAAAGGCACCGTGATGCACAAGGGTTCTGTTGCATCTGTCCCCCTTCCTAATCCCCGTATCCCTGCATGCATTCCGCTAGTTCAATATTTCAAAAGATCTGAGAGCTCACATATGCCAAGATAGTAAAAAACAGAAAAAAAAAAAAAAACTAAGTGGATGATAAGCCGTAAGATGAGACTCCACAAATCTGACGATGTAAATAGAGAGCCCGGAATCTGTTCTCTTTTATGTGGGTACGGTGTGACTACAGTGGGAAGCAGAGTAGATGGATGTCCTCCACTGCCCAAACTCTCCTAACTCCCTACCATTGAGTGTGTGTTCCACCTCCACACAGAAGTGAGCCCCAAAGTCACGGCAAAGACTTCTCCCACATTGCAATAGAGTAATATTTCGCCAGTCTTCTCCCTCGTTTTCATCAGTACCGGACATTTGGAGTGACAGCACCTGATGCTTCCTTTTCCTCTGTCACACGGCCTGTCCTGGCGGTCTCTTCCTTCCTCCCTGTTCACTGCATTATGTCCACTTCTCTCCCTTGCATTGATCTGAACATGCACCAAGCTGTCTCTTGTTGTGTTATAATATTTATCTGATTTTTCATCTCAACCTTTTTTTCTAATATCACCTCAGTCCCCGTAAATCTAAAAGAAAACATCTAGTCTAATGAAGCATCATTTTCTTCAGCCTACTTAATATATGTTAAGGAAATGCTTTTCCCATATATGTCCTGTACATTTGCTATCAGTATCTGCCAGCCTATTTCACACCCAAATTATTACTTTCTTCAGGCTGCAGATATTATTTCCCCAAAAGTTTGCCTCTATCATTATTCAATATATGTATTCTTTACAACCTTTGAGGTTTATCTTCCTAAAACAATGTATTCCTCATCTAATTTTGCCATTCAATCATATTTAAGTAATTTTTTTACCCTTAAGAACATTCTAGACTACCCATTAGCTGTGTCTGACCTACTTCAAGCTATTTCTTAGTTTCAAAAACATTTTGTAGCCTAATAATTGTACTGAACTTATACAAAGTACCTTGATCCTTTGGTGTAGATACTGACATCATACAGTCTAGTCTTTACATAGTCTACATATACCAAAATTTTAATTAATTTAGAAAATCTTTTTTTAGCAAAGCATTTTTTTTTTTTTTGGCGGTACTGGGGATCGAACTCAGGACCCTGTGCTTGCTAGGCAGATGCTTATTCCACTGAGCTATATCCCCAGCCCCTAGCAAAGCATTTTTGAACGTATAGAAATTCCCATTTCTTAGAGATATAGTAGTAATTAACCCAAGGTCCCTATCTTCATGGAGCTGAATTTTATTGGAAATATAAGAAGCTTGCATTTCTATTGGCCAAAGACTGTCTTTCCCATAAAAAAATAAAAATACTTTTCTTACCAATTCCCTAGAAATCATCACTACATTCTCTATAATTTCAAGAAAAGGCTAATAATAACAATGTTACTATTATTACTGTACTATTATCATTTTTTTTAGGTTTTATAAAGTATGTACTACATTCCACGCAGTATCCAATTTAATAAAATAATTACAATAAACCTGCCAGCCTGGAATTTTAATGCCAACTTTCCCAGTTTGTAAGTTATGCAAATTCTCTATGGGTACATAACCATAATGGTACATACTCAAAGCAATTAAGTTCACCAACCTACAGGAATACCTGCATACTCACGTTCACTTTGGCACCATTCCCAGTAGTTGGGTTATAGAATCAGCCTAGGTCCTCATCAATGGATGAATGAATAAAGAAAATACTGTACCTATACACAGTGGAACATAGCACCCATAGCAATACAAAACAAGGCCTACTTTCTTCATCCTTCTCATCACCTCGTGATGGCAAGTATATACTCAAGGAAAACTAACAGACAAGTGCCTACAAGGAAGGCGTGAACACAAAGTCCAAGTGCCTGAATCTGGTATGTTACAGCACTGAGTTTCGTCTTCCGTTGTCCAGCAAACGGGCCCTCCTGCTATACCTGCAGCCCTCCTTGTGGGCGAGTTTCTTGTCTTGTGCTTTGTCTTTCTTTGATGTTCTGATCTCTCGCTCAAATGAGGCACTATCTGCTGAACTTTGTTTCTCTTATAGGACCTATTATCATGGTTTCCCCCCAGTATAGCCATTTCATCATTAGTTATTGAGGAAATAAACGAATTGAATTTTGTTTTAAGGGTTCTTTCTTGCTGTGATTTCTTAAGCTCTTTTGTGACCAAAAGTCTTATAGACCACTGTCACTTTCTAAAGAAGTAAACACCTTATTTTGACCCTAATAATTTTTTATAATAAGCTTTCCCATTTTCAATCTTAATATATGTTATGATTTCAGTAGCTTTCACAATCAATCCATCAGACCACAGACACTTATTGAGTGACTACCCTCGCCTTCTTTACTAGCCCACGTCACTGATCTTCTTTTACATTATTCATAGAAACACAGCACTCGCTTCATAGCTTGGAAAACGACTGTGGAGTCACATCTCCTTGCTGATTCATCTAAAGTTCTGTTTTTCTCAACAAAACTATTTTGGGCTCCTTGTCACAGAGACAGGTTGTTACTTTCTCCAGATCAGATATTAAAGCAACAGTATTCTGTTGCTTTATTCTACTTCATCTTTCTTAAATGGTCTTTGAACAACACAGGGATTGGGAATTCATGTATTTCTTTCTCCCACCTCCTGCCCTCCTCAGTTGATAAAACGCAGGATGTATTTTACAGTGAGTAACTTTGGATTATGCTCCTTGCGGCATTATGGCTTAGATCTAAACTGTGACCTAGAGTCTCACGCATTAGGGGTGGGGCTTTGGAAGGGTGTTGGATCATGAGGGCGCCACGCTTATCAGTGGATTCACCCACAATGAGTGCAGTAGTTGAATGTGCTGATAGCAGGGGACCTGAGTGGAGAGGCCACTGGAGAGTGTATCCTGCTCCGGGCTTCTCACTGTACTCTCTGCTCCTTGGCTGTCATGGGGTTGACAGCTTTCCTTCACCATGCCCCACTGCCATGCTCTTTCTGCATTGGTGCAAACCAACCATGCGCTGCCATGTCTGAAAACTGTGAGCCAAATGAACTTCCTCTTAAAATGAGGATATTGGGTATTTTCTTACAGCAAGGAGAAAGTGTCTAATGCATATCATATCCCTGATTTACATACCACTTTCACACACATATTGTATTTGCTACTCATAGCAATCTTATGTGGGTACATATTGCTCTCATCCAAATGTTATGAGTGACCAAATAGCTCATATATGGTAAGTGATTTGTTCAGATTGCTCAGCTAGTAAATATGGTTGCTTTGATGTGAATCTATATATTTTAGACACTGAACACCAGAGCTATTTCCATTCCGTTATACTGCACATACAAGTTCTCTTCTGAAAATGACACAATCTTTTTATTGAATCATTTGAAATTGCTATCTGTTTTTTACTTAAAATGGCAATTTCATATATTTCTATCTGAAAGTAGAACAACTTGGCATCATTGTTTGGAGTTGAGGTATAAGAAGTCAGACTGCTGTAATTCACAAACTGATTATTCTCTACCTGTAACTTTGGGTAAGTTACTTTACTGAGCCTTGGAGTTCTTACTTACAAGATGGGTAATAATTGTGCTTGTCTCACTAAGTTGTATAAGGATTTCATGAAAAAAATTGTAAAGCTTTTGTTTAGCACACAGTAAACCCTCAAAAATATTAATTATAATTATTTAAAAAGGGGCTGACTAAACCTGGAGATGGATGTGGGAAAATTCATGCTTAGTTGCTGTCTTAGTTACTTCTCCTGTTGCTGAGACAAAATGCCCAACACCCAAAGTTAGAGAGAGAAAGGTTTATTTAGCTCACAGTTTGTGGAGGTTTCAGTAAACACTCAGCTGGCTCCAAGGCAGGGTGGCAGGACTGAGGGGCAGCAGTTCATAGTGGAGGAAGATACCAAAGTAACCAGAGCAGAAAAGGGAGGAGCAAACCTCTTCCTTTGTATTGTACACAGGCTACACACCCTAGGGCGAGTATAGCACTCACACCGTCTTGTGCCCTCCTCTTGTACAGGATGGGGATGTTTACAAAGTGAGGACCCTGGTCCCCTACTTAGTCAAGCTGGAAATGCTGTAACTGTTTCTTAAGATGTGTGCATGAACACAAGAGGTCCAGATTTAACAAGCTGTCCTGGAAAAGTCTGACCCCCATGACCACATGAGGCTTTAGGGGGACATCTAGGCACAAACCACAACAGTTGCTAAAAGTAATAATAATTTTAGTGCAAACAACCACAAGGAAATAGAAAATTACAGAAAAGTAGTGTAAGGTTTTGGTGCAATCAAAAGCTTGTACATACTGATCATACACATAACAAGAAAATGTGGAGAGTTCCAATGGAGTAGGAAGAGATTCAAAATTCCAACTCAATATTGAAGGAGAGGAATAAAGGCGGAGGTTGACACTAAATTCAAGACTCACTAGAAACCTAAAGTAATTAAGAGTATAGTAGAAGGAAGAAAAGACGCATAGATCAATGGAACAGGATAGAGAGTTTAGAAATAGAATTATAATCAATTGGGCTTTGACAAAGAAGCAAAGAAAAATCACAGAAGAAAAACAATCTTCTCAACAAACGGCGCTGGAACAAGTGGATATACACAAGGAAGAAAAAAAAAGAATTAAGTCAGAAAAGACAAACACTTCACATAAATTAACTCAAGATGAACTATGCAACTAATATAAAACATAAAGCTATGAATCAGACAGAAGATAATATGGGAGAAAATCTTTATTACCCTGTGTATGCAAGTGGCTTTTTAGATATGACACTAAAGTCATATCATAATCTAGCCAATTCCAACTGATACATCCCAAATGATGAATTGCACTCATTAACATTAAAATTTAAGTGAAAGAGAATGTCAAAAGTATGAGACAAGACACAGACTAGAAGAAAGTATTTGGTAATAATTATCTGTTTGTGCAAGACATATAAAGAACTTTTAAAATTCAACAATAAGAAAATGAACAATTTAAAATATGCAAAAGACTTGAACACACATCAAAGAAGTTGCATAGATGGCAAATAAGTACACAAACAAATGTTCAACTTAAACCAGTATGGATTTGCAAATTAAAACAACATGAGTTATGATTGTATGTTTATGACAAGGACAAATTCTAAACAGTAACAGCATTGAAGTCCCTACCAGTGATCTTGTTCCTTTAGAATTTACCCAAGGGAGTTGAAAACTTATGTCCACAAAAATATTTACTGCAGCTTTACTCAGAATTTCCCAAACCTGCAAATAGGTAAGATGTGCTTTGTGAATAAATAGATAAACTGTGGAACACCAAGATAATGGAATTGTTCCACACCAAGAGGAAAAGGGTGATCAGGCTGTGAAAAGAAATGGAGGAATGTTAAATGCATATTACTCAGGGATGTAACAGTCTGAAAAGTATGCAGGGTAAGATTCAGACATTTCTGAGAAAACCAAAACTATGAGAACAATAAAAAGGTTGGTAGTTGCCAGGTGGTAGGAACAGGAAAGTGGTGAATACAGCAGAGGATTTTTCTGGCTGAGAAATTATTTTCCATGATGCTAAAATGGTCAGTACATGTTATTATACATTTGTCAAAACTCCTGATATGTATAATGCCAAGTCTGATCCCTAATGTAAACTGTGGGCATAGGTGATAATATGTTAATATAGGTTCATCAGTTTTAGCAAATCTATCACTCTATCTTGGGACACCAACGGTAGGCAAAGACTACTTCTATATACATATATGGACGGGGATTATTTAGGACTCTCTTTTCCACTAAGTTTTACTATTAATCTAAAAATACTCTAGAATCAGTTTTCTAACAAAGTTTCTTGAGGAGGAAACCTATAGATTTAAGCTGGCAGAGAACAAAGAAATTAGTAAATTGGTGATACAGCAATGCAAATATTTCTAAGTCAGTACAGTACATTAAAATAATTTGTCAAGTCTTTATTTGTAATTATATGTGCTTCACTTTCACTCTTAAATGTCTTCCTAGATATAAAATTTTGGGCTATCTGTTATTTTTTTTCATCCGTTTGAATGTAGCATTTTAATTGCCAGTTGCTGTCATTGCCTATGATTATAAATTAGATGTTGATCTTACTTTATTATCCTCTCTGAGATGAGATGTATTCCTCTTGTTGCTTGTAAGGTTTTCACTTTGTCTTTGGATTTCAAGCATCTGTATACTGTGGGCACAGGTGGAACACTCTGTTTATCCTACTTGGAGAATGTTTAATCCCTTGAATGTATAAGTGAACATTTTTATGAGGTTTTACAAGTTCTTGGGCATTACTTTTTAAAATAATGTATCTGAATTTTTCTCTTATTTTTCATACTTCATTTGTATCTTAGGATGTGTGATATTATTCCGTAGGCTTTTGCATATCCATTAATTTTTCTTTAAAACTAAATGTAGCAAGTAATACCAAAAGAGCTAGAATGCCTAAACTGCTACAGGCAAAATAGAATTTAAGACAAAAAAATGTGACTAGAAGTTATACCTGTGATAGATCTGTGAATATTTACATAGCTCAAGGATACAGCTCCTATCTAAACTACTGGGAGTTAGTTACAGCTTCTAAATATAGTTACAGGTTCTAAATATAATTAAAATGATATAGAGTAGATTTAAACAATATATTTATTTAGTCAATTTCCCAACATCAGCAACTTCACTAATAATACAGAATTATAGGGGCCCGGGATATAACTCAGTGGCACCATGCCTGCCTGGCAAGCCATGAGGTCATGAGTTCAATTTCTGGTACCAAAATAAAAAAATAAAAATAAAAAACAAATGTGCTCCCAGAATTATGCTTATCACTGCATTAAAGTTCGAAAATAATATTTAAGGAGAAATAAATAAGTTTAAATGTGTGGTAGCTAAAATTTACCTTCTAGTAGCAAGGCTGTAATTAGGAATTGGGATTATTGAAAAATTTCTTCTTCAAAAATTATTGAAAAACAGATTTAAGTATAGCTCAGTTTGAACTTGTTTTTCACCTTGTAATAGGCAGAAGTATGGCAAATGCTAAGGGTATTTATTAAATGCACCTGACACAGGGGCTGGGGATATAGCTCAGTGGAATAAGCGCTTGCCTAGCAAGCGCAGGGTCCTGAGTTCGATCCCCAGTACCGAAAAAAAAAAAAATTGGGGGCTGGGGATATAGCTCAGTGGAATAAGCACTTGCCTAACAAGTGCAGGGTCCTGAGTTCGATACCCAGTACCGCAAAAAAAAAAAAAGAAAAAAAAATGCACCTGACACAGATGCTTAAAGATTTTGCAAAAAGAGATATACATACATATATAATGTATATTACACATAATAAACACTTACTTTTAAATATAAAATATTTAATTATACACTAAATATTGTGTAAAAATGCATTAAACTTGATACAGATGTTTCCACCTGAATGTGACAAAATCATAGCATTTTTTCACATTAAATGCTGGTAAGAATAAAGGTGAAGTGTCTTTATTACATTCGTCATCACCATAGTAATTTTCCAGATATCTAGGCTTACAAAGGAAGACAAACACATTGTGGTTCCTATTTTCAAAGCACATAGTTAGCTTGAAAAGTCTCTTGTGCATGGCTTGTCAAGTTTTCTCTGAGTTCAGGGGCTTATGAAGACACAGAGGCAGTGTGCTCTTGTGGATTTTCTTCCTGTCGTTACGGGGGATAGAAACATCCCTCTACTCTGAACTATGAATCAAATTCTGCCAAGGGCTATTTAGCCCAATTGCTGATTTGGAATTTAAGCATTTTAAAACCAAAAGAGAAAATATACTTTAAACCCACAAGAACCCATTTCTCCGCATCTAGATGTGGGGGAATTTCCCCCTCGATGCACAAAGCATTCTTGGTATTGTCATCAGCAGAGTCTGCTGCTAGGGGCACTATTCCAGGTAAGGACGATGGTCACTGCTTCACACCTCTTGTCTGTCAGTTAATGAAGGGTACCTGGACAATGGTTTTGTACTTGAAGGCCTTCAGACTACTTAAAACTGCTAATCAATAGGACAGAAATATTCCCCACGTAATGTATCTGATTGCTTTAAACAGAACTAAAAAACAAAGTGCTCCATGTAAGGGAAATTGCCTTGGGGATGTGGCATGTATTCTTTAGAGGGATCATTAGACAGACTCTGAGGTGTAACCGCTGCAGCCGAAATCTTTGCAGAATGCACACAGTGTTATGTCTTTCCCCATTATCAAATAGGACACAATTACTGCTGCTGGTTTCTAGTTAACAGTTGAATCTTTTACAAATACACATTCTTATAAACTTGCCAGTACCTAAATATGCAGTGTCTTACGAGAACAACCTCTTTGACCAAAATCCAGTTACCAGAAGTCCAAGAAAAGGATTTAGTGAACAAAGGTAGCCACTTAGCTTTAAAAATAAAGCACATTTATAAGCTTCATGTGGCTATATCTACATGGAGGTACATATAGGGAAAAGCACATGAATAATTAATATATCTATCTAATGTCTGAATTTTACAAAACTGATAATTTAAATTTTTTTATACCCTTCCTTATTGATACCATTTTAGATGCTATTTTATTTACTTAAACTAGCCAGTCCTGATTTATCACGATGTAGACAAACATAAAACACCTTTATACGACAAAGCACAGAGGCCAAAAAGGTAGAGGACACTGTGAGGCACATTGTAACCTGACTCTTCACCTGAACAAATGACTTTTAAAAATATTTATTTACATTCACTTATGTTTTACTAGATATTTTTAGTTGTTTGCAATGAGGGTAGTCAAAATTTCATGTCACAACACTGTGAGATGTGGAATTTGGTATTTTTTACACTGCTACGGATGAAACCTGGGGCTTCAAGCACAGTATGCAAGTGCTGTGTCACTGAACTGTACCCCAAACTCTACAATTGGCTTTTTTTAAATAAATAAAGCCTTCCAATCACAGAAAATAGGAAAAATTTCATCCATACATCTCTGTAGTTTTTACTATCTAGTCTTGAAAGTAGATTTTATATTCTAAAATATCCAAACTGGTATTAAATCTGCTTGTCTATAGCCAGAGATATTTTGTCTTCAGCAAACAAGGTTGTTCAAACCTCTTTTATTAGAAACAATCATACCCCACAGCTCAAATTTCCACAAATAGCACAAACACAATCAGGATACCACTAGAGACATCATTCTAAAACTAAACTAAACTAAACTGAACCAAATTGAACCGCACCACACTGCACTGCACCACACCACACCACAGCACACCACACCACACTACACTACACTAAACAACTATTCAATCACTGTCCAGATTGAAACTGGATAATGTACCTATTTCCCCACATCTTCAGGATGAATGTTCATGGAGGAATTTAGGATATGGCTTGTGGGGTATTATGAAGGTTACCAAGGTGATCTCCAAATCACTGGCAGAAAAATTTTGCCTCAACTGCATTTAGGGCTGGATAAATTCCTCTCTACAGTTATTGAATGTAATGTTCCAGGCTTGGGTATATCAAGTGTGAGGGTTTTAGGAATGATCTCTCCATGACTGGAGCGATCTCTGAGTTTTGTCATCCCAGGTTTACTCAACATTGGAGGGTTTCCAGATGTGTTTACCAGGCATACCAGCTTATAATGAGAGTAAAACCTGGGTACTCTGTAAGTGTTCAGCCCTTCTAAGTCACCCTGTTTCTACTTTTTGGCCAGTTGCTTTTCTGCCATCTCTTATATTTTTTCTCTGGTAGTGGGACCAGGACATAACGTGTTTGTAGCTAAGGTTCAAATTACTGGAAAGTGCTTGCATCCACTATGCACTCAAGTATTTTTGTCTCTGAAAGCTGTCATGAAGCACTCACAACCAGGTCCAAGAAAACGGTTTGGAGCTTGTGATTTTTGAATTGGACCTTATTAGCTTTCTTTCCTCTCCAAAGGAATATTTCACTCTGGAACTGGTAGAACAATCACGCTCTCCAGTATCTGTACAGCAGCACCTTAGCAGATGGCATTTGTAAGGATGGATAGTTTTCTTTAGGCTTATAAATCACAGATACCGGAGAATATTCCCTACAATCTGCTGACTCAGAGCAAGGCAAGTTTTGGGGACAAACCACACCCATATTTGTTATTTAGAAGGAGGAGGGAAACAAATCAAAGATATCTTTTAAGTGGATGATGACACCATCTTTTTATTGCTGAGGCCCAAATCTTAAAGCCATCTTTGTTAATTGTCTTCAAATTACACCTATAATCCAACTGGTACTTCCTTTTAATTTTTTCTTACATATACTTCCTTTTATAATGTTGTTGAAGGAATGTTTGATCAGCACATAGACCATATCTTGGTGAAGCAGCATAATTTCAAGAGAATATTATTCTTGCCAGGTGCTGTGGTACATGCCTACAATCCCAGCATCCAAGGAAGCTGGGGCCAAAAGAACACAAGTCCAAGGCCAACTTAACCATTCCAGCGATTCACTGAGACCTTGCCCCATATTGAAATACAAAAAAGGGTGGAGATACATCCCAGTGGTAGAGTACCCCCAGGTTTACTTCCAGGTACCTCCCAATTAATGACTCCCCTCTTTCTTGGTGTATCCGGGCTCCCTGCCTCTGAATCTGTGTCTGTCTCTCTGTCCCCCCCACCTGCCTGCCTCTCTCCTTTGCCCCCTCCCTCTCTTCCTCTTTCCCTCTGTCCATCCCTGTGTTTTTCCTTCCCTCTCTCCTTCTCTCCCTCTGTCCTCCCCTGCAGGACCAGGCCTAAACTCATGGCCCTTGCACTGAGGGACATTCCCAGACCCTTCTTAAATTTTCACTGTGAGACAGCGTACCATCCAGCCACCAAACCCCAGGCTTGGTGTCCACCCTCTAATCCTTCTCCCTCAGTCTCCCAGAGTACTGGGACCACAGGTGTGCACGACCCTACTTGAACAGTATTCTAAATCATTTTAAAGTAATCATGTATTCTCAGAATTGCATCTTAATGTATTCTCAGATACATTATCTTGGTATCAGATAAGCATGGTTTATCTTGACTTTAAATATGGAGATCCTGGGTTACAGACGTTAAGTATCTTGCCCAAGTTCAGCTGATAAGTTTATGGATTTAGTGTGAACATTCATATTTTTTGACTCCTGGTCGTGAATTTGTTTTGAAAACTCCAGAACTTCAATGAATTTTCACAAGCTTTGCAGGGAAATATTTTTTCTAACAAGCTAATACTGTAGTAAAAACCTAAGATCATTCCTTATAAAAAATTGGCTTTAAAATTACAACCTCAAAGCCACAGCTCTCCCTCCATATTCTCTTTTGCTCCTGCCACTTGTCCAGCAGGAAATATTTGGCAAATACTTATTTATTCTTTTGCCAAAGAATATCATTAAAGGAGTAGCGCACTAAGATGAAAAATGCAGACTCGATTATTTGAAGAAAGAAAAGGACAGGCTGTAACAAGGCTTGCAATACCTTCAATGATCATTTACAGCATCCTTGAGCTACTTGAAATGTCAGAGTTATGTGTTCACTAGCTCTGATGTTGAACCAAGCATTAATAAGCTTTTTAATGAAACCAATTCACTAATAAAGTTTCCTGCTCTGTCCATTCATTCAAATAGGTGTTGGGGGCCCAGGGATGTAGCTCAGCAGCACAGCACCTGGCTGACAAGCACAAGGTCATGCATTCAATTCCCAGTACCAAAGAAACAAAGATGCAAATATGTGTTGGGTGTCTACTGTTCTGAAAACTGAGCACTGCATGGTGAAAATGGTCAGTGTCAGTGTAGGATCAATGAATGGTCAATGCTAATCGCTTACTGCCTAAGCACCTTCCAAGCAGAGTGAAGACTAGAGTGAAAGGCAGGCAGTACAACAAGACAGATGTCATCATAAAGGCAAAAGACAATACTGTGGGATTCTGGAAGTTTCATGTACTGAATAGAATAAGGAAAGTATCCAAGGAAAGGTCATAATGCTTGGTATCACAGGGTCAATAGGCAATATAAAAGTGAATGAAAGGCAGGACATATAATATAAAAGTCTAGATAAATGGCTTAACATATATAAAGACACAAAAAGCATAGAAAACAAGCATCTGATGTAATCTCTGCAGTTCAAGGAGCTTACCATGACTAGAAAGGTTGCAGCATTTTAATTTTGTACTTTCCAAATTGCATCTGATTTAATGTACTTTATGTTTATATAGTTGGACTTAGAACCAAAAGCCAACTCAAACCATACATACTGGCTTGTTCTTTTCCCCAAAACCATTAGAGATGATGGGATGCATTGAAAAGGCAAATGAAAGAAATATAACCCTTGAAAGTTCTTCTGGTGTAAACACATAAGGTACACAATTCTGTTGAAGAAATTTAAGGTTGTGCAATTTCAGAGGTTTAATGTTGTTAAAACATGAATTTTTCTCTTTCAGAAAATATTCTACTATGTACAGTCATTGGAAATAGCAATAACCTGGTTACAGGAACCCCCTGTTGGGACATTTATACAACACTCTAGACTAAAAAGAAAGGGAAATTCTGTCAATATGTCTTTTCACTCAAAATTATTTTCTTCCTTTTTTTCTTGTTCCCTTGTCCACTGATAACTTTGCCTCAAAACTTTAGACAAATAAGAGCTAGCTCTCCTACAAAAATAATTGTGTATATTGCTTCATCAAAAGAGAAAGAAGAAAATACTTGGTAGTCAATAAGCATTATACATATTAAAATAAGCATATGAATCTTAAATATGTGGAATCTTTTGCATAATTTTATGGGCAGGTAAAATGTCAGATCAGAGAAGGATAAAAAAATCAAAATTTATAATTCAAACTCCAGTCTGATTTTTGGCCCAAGAATCAGAAGACCTGGATCTTGGTCTTAACTTAATTGCCAAGCAAGTATGTAATCTGGAAAAAGTAAGATTTTTGACTTAAATCTCAGTTTCTGAGTCTATAATCTCAGTTAATTGAATTATGAGCTCCAAAGTTTTCACTTTAATGTCCAAAACACTCATGAATATTTTAGTTTTAGGACTAAAGGAAAATTATTGTGCATATGACGTTTGCAAGATAAAACATCACCCAGAATTATTTCAATGGACTGAATTATCTTTCCTTTCTGCTTCTGTGTTTTTAACTGGTGTTCAAAGACAGAAAATAATGAATATATAGTTATCCCATAAAGAGATAGACTACTAGATATTTGGACAGGGTTGGCTATTATTATTCTTCAATAGTTACAGTAGAAACTGCAACATTAACATATATCCCAGTTCTTCAGAAAACTTGGCTCAACGTTTCTTAAAGTTAAAGGACCACGTTAAGTGGAAAGTAGAAAAGTCTCACTAGTAAATAAACAAATATCCCATGATAGAACTTTCTGACATACATAATCCCACCATTCATGAACCTTTCTTAAAGAAAAAACTGGAAGAAACAGTTTACATGAAATCATTATTGCAAGGATCGTCGAACAGATGGCTATTGCCACTTAACAAATGATGGTTGACAATTGAATGCAGTCTGTTACTTGAGTCCACAAAGTGAGTGGGAAGGGTGGTGATGTTGGGAAAGGATCTGTGGACACTTAGTTCAATTTAACATTTTGGCATCCAATCCAAGAACAAATTATAATCTGTGCATAAAACCTTCTGTTAAAATCTGCCGCTGAAAGTTAGAATAAAAAACGAGCACAAAGTAATAACCTTGGAATTTCTCCAGGCTGCCATTACCAGCTAGCCCCTTTCCTGCTATACAAGTGAGTTATTTTAATAATACTTTACAGATTTTTTAAAAAGCTACACAAGATGGAAGATAGATTTGTGCAATATGCATGATTAAGATATTTTGCTATACACAGATCAAGTAGGAAATCAGGCTCAGCCTCCCCTCACACCCCCCATATGTTGTAGAAAGAAATATTTATGTTAGCAAAATCAAATGACTATTACAAAATGTATTATCCTTTTAATAACTTTTATAATTTGCCCTCCATAGAGTGATAAGGTAATTTAGGGCATGTGAAACATATTCTGAATACAGTTAATAGCACCTATTATCTGTCTTTTTAGAAAAATACATGTATGTAAACACCATTACAGGCTTTCTTTTTTGTAAAGACAGTTTTTATTTTGGTCAGAAGAAATTGAAAGGATAATTTTAATCAAACATGCCTTCTGAAAGCATATTGACACCCAGGGCACCTCAGTGTAAATATTTCTAATTGTGAAAAATGCCAAGTGTACTGATATTTAGGTCATGTTTACACTCTAGAAAATGTTTCCAAAGAAGTAAATATTGAACATATTAAATTGGAATTGCTTCTACCTTACAAATTACCTCACTGAAATATTTGCTTTTATAAAATATCAGTGAATTTTTATATCTGTTTAAATGGTTAAAATGTATATAGCTGATTGATTAGTTCATTAATAAGAATTTATTAAGCAATGAAGGTATGAGACAATGTGTAGTGGAAATTTATATGACACCAAAATTAATAGAATCCTACACAGTCATCCCTAGAGAATAAAATTAGGACAATAACACTTGATTCAAACTTTGGCAGGAGCCGTGGACGAGATACACTCACTATAGTCATGAATTTAAACAGTGATTTGGGGAGATCTATTTTAGAAGAAAACAACCCTGTCCTATTCATTACCTGATGTTATTGTAGACCTGAGATTCAAGGATACTGAATGAACACGAGCACTCCAAAGACAAGCTTTATGTTTTTGTGTGTGAAGTGTTTATACATTGTTTTGGTGGACTCTGTATTATCACTTATAATAATTCCAGGACCTAGTACTTCTAATACATGGACAAACAAAGAATACCCATTGTTTAAGGAATAAAGAAAACATATGCTTAATATAAGACCACATCATTACGCAGAAAGTACAGGTGGTGATTACATCGAAGACACTCACATCAGAAATTAGTACAAAATGAGTCAACAAGTGAAAACCGTGCTTAGAACAGTGGTTGGTAAATAATAAATGATGAATAAATACCCACTGTTACACGGTGAACTATCCATCCTTAGAGAAAAGTGTATGCAATCCTTCATTCTCTGTGAAACGGCTTTTGGAACTTTTGCCCTTTTGGATTAAACTTACATATTTGATTTTATAAGAATTTCCATAGGGAGAAAAATATATCATGTTATATACTGTACCCACTATTTCTGTATGGAATAGTCTATAAGCATTTACATGTTAGATGGAAATATCTTGACTAATTTAGCTGATATTATGGTTGTAAAATAATGATGTGATATTTTAATGGAAATACCCTGCTTTGTTCCATTTAGTCCCCAATGGATCCTGCACATCTTTACAGTTTTCCAGGGTACATTGATCCAATTGTTGTGATTTGGGGGAGCAGATGTCTCCCTCAGGATAAGCATTTCACTTCTCCAGCATAGTGTCACCAACACAGAGGAATTTTGCCATAGACGACGTGCTCAGTAAATATTTGATAAATGAATTAATAGCCAAAGAATCAGACTCAGAGTTGAAAGAATCAGAGATGATACAATTCTGCACCCTATTTCACATGTAAGGCAATAACATTGTACATAAGGCTGAAGGTAACTTAATCTGGATGAGAAATCAACCTCTTGATGTTCATAATTGGGATAACATTCATTTTCCTTCTTCTGTTCTTTTCTTTTTCCTTTATCTTCTACACTCATTTCCGCTCATCATTTTCTACCTGCTCAGTATTTCTCGGTCTTTGTGTTTGTACTGGTTTATCTTCCTAAGAGGAACACATTCTAGAAAGAAGCACGTTGTCCTGGGTTCAATCCTAACCTTGTCGCCTTAGGTGAATTCTTCAACAGTTCTGACCTGTTTCCTAATGTGAAAAACAGGCATGAAAATTTACGAATATCCCTGAGTTGCTGTGGCATTCACTGTGGGTCGTTTCTTGTCTCTTTAGTCAGAGTGAAAATAGGGTGATGTTATATATTATTAGGACAACTCTTGATAACTATGGACTTAGATAACAATTTCTTTAGAATACTTTCTTTTAGCAACCTCCCTAGCATAAGCCAGTTTCCTCTGTTAAATGTTTCCTGGTGATCTCTACTTTTCCTCAGAGCTTCATGATAATTGATAGTAAATCATGTGTGTATATTTTACCACCACCTCACCCAATAATGAAACTTTTGTAAGTGCAGGAATCATGCCTGTTATACAGAATTCACCAAAAACTGTGTATACATTTCAGGTAAAGAAAACCTTGTACATACTTCTCTTTATAAAATTTATGGAGACATCCTGAGATTAATACAAGTTTCTTTTGGCCTCCACAATTACACGAGATGCTCAGAGAGGTGGCCACTAGCGTCCAGACCTTTATTAGGACTATTTTCTTTTTGGGAAGTGTTTGTACATTTTTTTGGTGGACTCCGTATTATCACTTATAATCCCAGGACTTAGGCCTTCTAATACATGGAAAAACAGAGAATACTTGTTGTTTAAGGAGTAACGAAAACATATGCTTAATATAAGACCACATCATTACAAATTAATTGTATGTATAGTGTTCCTGAGTCAATGAAATCAGAGGAAAGTTTATAAAAACCACCAAAATTGTTTTCAGTTTTTTTAAAAAAATGAATTTAAAGAAAATTCTCTTTTGAGTACCTTTATGTAGTTATGAATTCCATACATATTAACCCAATTACATTTATATCTTATCTAGAAGACATAAAAGATATTTGATATGATCTCATCTGTTCTCTGACAAGAAATAATCCACAATGAATGTCCCCGAAACTCAGGGGCAGCACAGATCCAGCTCGACTACCATACTTAGAGCTATGACCCAAAGGGAAGAGCTCCTGAAGGAATTTTATAGAGTGTGAAGGACCATTATTAGTCTAGTTTGGAGCGGCAAAACAAGGCTCCTACTGAAAAATGAAGGAGGATACTACAGCAGATAAGCTACCAAGTATTATTTTAAAGTCAGTTGGAGGAAACAGAATTTTATCCTGATGTTACTAGGAAACTACTGAAGAATTTTAAACAATGAAGTGACGCTTCAAAAAGATTAGCTCTGTGTATATCTGACAGTGTAACGCGCAATCAATTCAACAGAAGTAGTTATTTCTGCTACTTAAACTTATATCTGTATACAGAATGTGTCCCCAAAAAATTCAGATTAGAAATTAAAATGTGTTCACCTCAATATTTCTAAAAAGATGGATTTGACCATTTGGTATGAAATTTATGCTAAGCTATGACCTAAAGTTATTAAAAATATTGGAGAAATGAAGGTTGATTTCAAATGATCTCTAGGGCCACATGTCTAGTGCCTTCATTTTGCTTTGAATATAATGACTTATATTATGTTATTTTTTAACAGGCAGGATCCATGATGTGTGCGATGATCTCTCTATATAATCAAAATATAATTAAATGGAAACGTCCCATGCATAAAGTTATGAGAGCATAGTTAAAACTCAATGAATGTATACTGTCGTTCTTTACATACTTTCTTCAGGAGTTAAAGCTCTTCCATGATTCAATACAGGATCGGGATAATGAAAATAATGGTATCAGGACTCCCATGTTATCCAGGAAAAGAGCCAAATGTAAATCTATAAGAAGTCTCCACGGAGTCAAGAAACAACAAAAGGTAGGCACTTCCACTACTAATGAGCTTAGAAAGGATTTTAAAGGTTTAAAAAATATGTATAGTATTAAAGGAAGAACCATAAACCTAAATGTACACAACAGAAATGTAGCATACTGTTGACTGAAATTTTTTTTCTAAAGCTAAATTATGTCTCAGGTATGTACTCAGTTAAATATCTACAACAGCAGCAGATCTCAGCATGTGCTTATGCCAAGTAACTGTGGACAGTTTTCATGGGTCAGCCCAAAGGTCTCCGAATATTTTCACTAAAATATTTCTCAACAGCTATGAAATAATTGAATCTGAAAATGCAGAATCTGGAGCTATCGCTTATATGCAGCTTCCTATGCCCTTTCCAAAGTTATTATGTCATACTTCATCTTTCAAAAACGTTTAAGGAAAAACTCATCAAACCCTCAAAACTCTTCATGATGATCTAGGAATGGTTTTTCTTTGGTGTGAACACATTCCCGGATCACTTCTGTATATCTGTAGCTCTAAGATTTTTTTGCCTAGGTAGCTACTGTAACTTCGCCTTCCCAAACATGCATGAAGTAGGTAATATTATCTTCATTTTATAGAGGCAGACATGACCGTTCAAGGTCACAGAGTACTAAGAGGTTGAGCGTGTATAAGAATCTCTGTATTTTAGAAAGCAAAGCTTTTACCGATCTTTGTACAGTGTGCTAATGTTTTCACTGCAAAATGTAGGAATTTATTTTCTGTCTACTGGTAATCTTCAAAGAAGGAACAGTTTCAGGGAAATATCTTTGTGAAAAACAAAACAGATGTTCTTCTTGATTTTATTTTTATAAAGTGGAAGCAGTGACAGGCCTCTAGCTGACAGCTTACTTCAGCTGAGGGAAGGCACGAGCAACTAAGCAGGATTACAGTACTTTATCTTACTGCAATGATAACATAGCATCAGAATGCCAGAAAAAAGTTGATTTTAATTTTTAAATACATTGTGCGTATTCTAAAAAAGACATAAAACCATGACAATTGTTTGCAAATATTTGACAAACTATCTCAACGAGGGCTAAAACAAAAATTATAAAATGAAGCACTACCCTTTATTTTTGTGGAGTAAGCACATATACACAGAATAGAGAATAAGTCAGGCAGGAAAATTCTGCATGTGACTTAGGAGGTGAAAAAGTATATATGATGAACTGCACACATGATAATACTAAGAAACTCTGGATAGCATATAAATTATACCTTGTATGGAATTACTAAAGAGCCCAGCAGGCTTGATTATTTGATTTTTAGAGAGAGAAAGAAGTTTGTAGGTAAGGAGAGAATTACAGAAGCTTTCAAGGATAAATGCTGAGTGTAGGTGCGAGCAGCAGAAAACAGGTCTGAAATTAACCACAACGCCTTACCATGTTGATAAGAAACCAATAAAAGTGTTGGTGATTATTGAATCAGGCAGGAGACGTTGGAGGTTGAAAGCATTCCCAAATGCACCTGAAGCTTTCTTACTGTAAACCTCCTCCCTAGCTTATGCTCTTCTAAATGCACTACAAAAGGGGAAAAAAAGGCCTGAAAAGTAGCAAAGAACTGTGTTCTTTGAATTCTATGAAATAGTGAATCTAGGCTCAAATTAGTCACAAAGACAATTATGTAGGCAGCTATTAGTAATGTCAGGTTGAGTTTCAGTGAGCCAAAAATGAATTCAATTTTAAAGCTGACTCAGTTAAGATTAAGTAGGTAACTTATAAGATTAAATATGAACAGATAATACATATTTTGACCAGATATTAAAGGACTATTACAAACAATTTGATGACAATACATTTCATGACTTAGATGACAACAAACACTGTCCTTAACAGATGCACATTATCAAAGTTTACCCAAGAAACACCAGCATGGTTTCATTATTAATTTTTGTCAAATCTGTGAAGAAGCAACATGGATATTACACAGGCCTTCTACAAAATAGAGGAGAAAGGAACCCCACTCATTTTCTAAGGTCAGTGTAAATCTGATGACATAATCTGGCATGGATAAAATGAGAAAAGCAAATAAAGTTCAACATCCTTCAAGAAACAACATGCAAAAATCCAAAACAAAGTAGTGGTACAAAAACTCAGATAATCTATAAATAGGAAAACACATCATGATTAGGGCAGATTTACCCTAGGAATGTATAGTTAGCTTAATATTTTAGAAATCAATTAATATAATTAAGCATACTAACAATATACAAGAGAAAACTAATACAATTGTCTCAGTAGATGAAGAAAAATAATTTGACAATATCTTTAAAATCACTTGCGGGGAAGATGGCGACCAGGTGAGCAGCAAGGGAGCGAACCTCCTTAATAAACACCACCAGCTCGAGACAGACTTGGCGAGCGTGAATGCCGGGACCTCGGCTGGGAAGTTTAAACTGGGCGTATTTCTCTGAGATGCCGGGGGAGATGTGGTAGGGCGGACCAGGCTGCCGGGGCGAGACGTGGGAAAGCCCCAGACG
>PVLD010001710.1:12532-190425 GCA_004027595.1 Dinomys branickii | reverse complement strand
AAAAGAGACAGAAATGTATGTATGTATATATGAATATACATATATTCAGGAGGGCTAACATGGTTCTACTATTGTATTATATCACTTAATGCTAAGGAATAATTGATGACGGGTTATTTGATCAATATTGTATGTCTGTATGTATTATCCTGAACACACACTTCGAAGATATCAATATGCAAAGCAGCAACTATTGGTGGTTTTTGTTGCTGTTGTTGTTGTTGTTGTTGTTGTTTGCCTGTTTTGTTTTCTGTCTTTGGATGTTTGGTTTTTGTGTTTTTCTGTTATTGAGAGGATTAATGGTCTGACCAATTTTGCATGTCTGTATATGGGTTCATATATTTACATTTCGAAGATATCAATGGATAAAGCATTAACCACTTTTGAGACCATGTCACCTTGTTTATAGATCAGTCGTGATTGTACTATTTTTTATGCTAATTGGTGTCTGTTTGTTAATATGTTTTTGTACTTTTATTTTTAAAAAATTGCATTAATTTCTGCCCTGAGTTTTATAATCTCCTCCCTTCTTTGGGCTCTTGGTTTGGCTTGTTGCTCTTTTTCTAAGAGTTTGAGGTGTATCATTAGGTTATTTATTTGCTCTCTTTCTGTTTTCTTTGTATGTGATTTCATTGCTATAAATTTCCCTCTGAGGACTGCTTTCATTGCATCCCACAGATTCCGGTAGGTAGTACTTGCATTTTCATTTATTTGTAGGTAATTTTTAATTTCTTCTTTAAATTCTTGTGTGACCCATTGGTTATTCAGGAGGTTATTGTCTAATTTCCACGTGTTTATGTGGTCTTTGGAGTTCTCTTTGTCATTAATTTCCAATTTTATTGCACTGTGGTCTGATAATATGCATGGGATAATTTCAATTCTTTTGCATTTAGGTAGACATGTTCTATGGGCTAGAATGTGGTCTATTTTGGAGAAAGACCCATGTGCAGCTGAGAAAAATGTGTATTCTGATGTTGTGGGGTGGAACACTCTGTATACATCTACTAAGTCCATTTGTTCACACTTTTGGTTCAGGTCTGTTATTTCTTTGCTGAGTTTCTGTCCGGTTGACCTGTCTCTTTGCATCAGAGGGGTGTTTAGGTCCCCTATTACAGTAGTGTTATTAGTTATTGATTTTTTACGTCTGTTAAGATTTGACTTGTAAAGTTAGGTGCTCCATGGTTTGGTGCATAAATGTTTAGGATTGTTACCTCTTCCTCTTGCAGCTTTGCCCTCACTAATATGTAATGGCCTTCTTTGTCTCTTTTGATTGTTTTTGGTTTGAAGTTTACACTGTTTGCAAACATAATAGCTACCCCTGCTTTTTTCTGGGGACCTGTTGCATGGAGAATTGTTTTCCAACCTTTAACTTTCAACCTGTGGATTTCCTTTTGAGTAAAATGTGTTTCCTGTATACAGCATATCGTTGGATTGTGTTCCTTAATCCACTCTTCCAATCTTCTCCTTTTGACTTTTGAGTTGAGGCCATTTACATTAATGGTTATCGTGGTTATATGTTGGCTTAGTCTAGTCATGTTATTTACTTGATGTTTTTCTTCTTTTGCTGACTGTTTACTTGCTTGTTCTGTTTAGGGAGTTATTTTTATTGTTGTTCTTGGAATTGTGGTCTCTTTTTTCTCTGTCTAGAATATCTTTTAGTGCTGTTTGGATGCTGGTTTGGCACTCATGAAGTTCTTCAGGTGTTCTTTGTCATGGAAATATTTTATTTCTCCATTGAATTTGAGGCATAGCTTTGCAGGATACATCAGTCTGGGTTGGAAGTTGTTTTGTCTCAGAATCTGTAATATCTCGCTCCAAGCTCTTCTTGATTTCATGGTTTCCATTGAGAAGTCTGCTGTGATTCTGATGGGCTTTCCTTTGTAGGTGATCTGTTTCATTTCTCTAGCAGCTTTTAATATTGTGTTCTTTTGCTGGATATCTGAGATCTTGACTATTATATGCCTGGGTGTGTTTTTCTTTGGATTATGGATCTTTGGGGCTCTATGTGCCTCGATTAACTGAACTGCAGTATCTTTTACCTTGTTTGGGAAATTTTCTGCTATTATTTCAGCAAATATTCTTTTTATATCGTTTGTGTGGTCTCCTGCTGTTTCACACACTCCTATCTATAACTCGAATATTGTTACGTTTTGCCTATCTTGGAGCTGTTGGATTGACTTTTCTTGTGTCTTTGATGATATTATGAGATTCTTCCTTTCATGCTCATAAGCTGCCATGCTGTCTTCAAGTTCTGAAATTCTATCTTCGGTTTCATTTAAGCAGCTTTGCACGCCTTCAGTGTAAGTTTTCAAATCCTGGCATTCTCTTTGGACCTGTTTCATTCTTGGTAATTCATTCCTAAATTGCTCTTGTAATGTTTCCATTTGTTTCCTATTTTCTTCTAGTCTTTTATCTATTTCTTCTCTATATGTACGGAACATTTCTTCCATCATTGTTTTCAGCTCGTTTTTTGTCTGAGAAATCATTGCAGGTATGTGGCTTATTTCTGCTTTAAGCTCTTTTATGGCGTGTTGGAGTTGTTTCATTTCGGATGCAATCATTTCATAACTTGCAGGTATGTGGCTTCCTGGTTCCCCTGTATCCTCACATTCAAAACTTGTTCTGGGTGGGGTTGAGTTTTGAGACTGCGTTTTGTTCCTCTGTTTGCCCATTTTTGGGTATCAGATTCAAAATGCGGAGCTATAAATTCCCCAGGCAGTTCTGCAGGCAAAGGTCTGCTGCAGAGACTGCTCCAATGATTCCTTCTCTTTGGGAGAATGTCCCTTAAGCTGTCTGCTAAGATATCCGCTTCTACTCCCTACCCCGAGACCTGGTTGGGGCGCATAAACAGCTCGCCGCCCCAGGGACCTTGCAGGCAGTGGGCCACTCAGGTGTTCCTCCCTGGGTGGAGCTCCTCCCCCGCTCACAAATCCCGTCAGGGCGCCCAGCCAGCTCTTCCGACCCGGGAATCCTGCAATCAGTAAAGCTGCTCAGATGTCCCTCGCTGGGCGGAGCTTCTTCCTGACTCAGAAAAGAAAGGTCAGGGTGCCCAATCAACTCACCCTGGGATCATGCAGACAGTAATGCCGCTCAGATGTATCTCCCTGGATCGAGCTTCTTCCCGACTCAGAAATCCTGCTGCGGTGTTCAGTAGGCTCTCCCATTCCAAGATCCATGCCGGCAGGAGATCCTGGCGCTCCCTGGTGCTTTTCCGCCTCCTCGGCTTTCTCACAGGAGCCGCCGACCACAGCTGCCACAGTTTGCGCGGCACTGGCTGCGGAGGCAGGGCTCTGAACGTGATCCCGGACTGCTGCCCAGATTGGTGCAGTCTGCCCGAGGAGCGCATTCTCTGAGTTTACTCTGCTCTGCCGCCTCCAACAAATCCTCGTTATAGCCACCTCCGAGCCGATCGGGTTCAGGAGCTGGGAGGGTCCGTCCCACCGCAATCGCTCTCTCGGTTGTATGCGGATTCAGCCGAGCTGCGGCCCAAGCACAGCACCAATCGCCTCGGGCACCCAGCTCTCAGGACCCGCCCACTTCTCACTGCAGCTTATCCAGCCGACCCTTTAATGCTCAGGCCACGGAGAGCAACACGATCAGTTGGAATTTCGTATCCACGGACCGGGCACCCACGTGCAAAGGATGGGTCTCTGGGAGAGTTTCCCTCTGCCGCTCACCTGGTCGCCATCTTCCCGGAAGTCTGCCCCTGCATCATTTCTAATGTCCTTGTTTTGTGTTGTTTGTATTCTGCTTTTGTTCTTTTTATTTTTTGTACTATTTTCTTTAAAATAAAAAAGAAGACATAAAAATTCTGAATAACTCAGTATCAGTCAACAAAACTGAAAATGTCATTTAAAAAACAACAAAGAAAAGTGCAGGTCCTGATGGATTCACAGCTGAATTCTACAAGAAATTTAGAGAAGATTTAATGCCAATCCTCAAATTCTTTAATGAAATTTAAAGGGAAGGAATTCTCCCTCATTCCTAGAGCCAAGTACTAACCTGATACCAAAACACAAGAAAGACCCAACCAAAAAAGAGAACTACAGTCAAATCTCCCTCACGCATATATATGCAAAAATCCTCAGTAAAACACTAGTGAACAGAATACAGCAAATCATCAAGAAAATTATACATCATAACCAAGTGGGATTCATCCCAGGAAAGCAGGGATGGTTCAATATACACAAATCAATTAATGTAATACACAGGTGTGCATTGGGTAAACTCTACCTGCTTGCTGGCAGAAAGGCACATATACATATTCCATTGAATTCACTCATATGTGCATTAGGCCACAAAGAGTGAACACCTTGCAATACTTCCTTGAACATGGCAGAAGCGTTGTGGATAGTGATATACATTTCTTTCAATGTGATCTCCTTCAGTAATCAGAAAGGAGACTCCTGGTTATGTTCTGGTATCCAGGCTCTATGCATATTACCATGGGAAACTAATTCCCGTGCAAAACTTAATATTCAACATTATGCACGTAACTTCTGAAAATATCCACACACTGCTAAGTGTTCTGTTTTGCTTATGTCATTGAACTGCATAGGCATACTTTTGGTTGTGCCTGCTTACTTGTAGAGTGGCACACACACACACACTCCATCAAATTCACACTTATAAACATTAGGCCACAAATTGTGAATGAATTTCCAGGCTTCCTTGAACACTGTAGAAGCATTGTGGAAAATGATAGACGTTTCTTACAATGAGATCTTCTTTGAAAAACAGAAAGTAGGCTCCAGGTTATATGCTGGTACTGAGGCTCCATAATGTTACTATGTTTAACTGTAATTCCAGTGCACAACTTAGAAATCAACTTTCTGCACATTACTTCCTGAAACATTCACACACTGCTAAGCGTTCTGTTTTGCTTATGTCTTTGATTTGTGCATATGTGAAATTAGGTAAGCTGTACCCACTTGCTAGCACAGAGGAAAACATACACGTTCCATTGACTTAACTCATATGTACGTTAAGCCCCAAAGAGTGAATGAATTGCCACCCATTCTGGAACACAGCTGAAGCTTTGTGGAAAGTGATATACATTTCCTACAATGAGATCTTCTTGGGAAAAGTTAAATCAGGCTCTCTGTTATGTGTTGGTACCCTGGCACTATACATGTTACTGTGTCAGTGTGAAATTCCAGTACACAACCTAGAAATCAACTTTATGCGTATCACTTCCTTGAACATCCACGAACTGGTGAGTGTTCCATTTGGCTTATGGCATTAAACTGTGCACAGGTGTACACAGTGTAAGGTGTATCTTCTTGCTAGCAGAGTGGGATATAGACACATTCCATCGAATTCACTAATATGTGCATTAGGTCACAAAGAGTGTATGTCTTGCCACCCTTCCTTGAACACTACAGACACATTGGGGAAAATGATATACATTTGTTACAATGAGATATTCTTAGGAAAACAGAAAGAAAGCTCCCAGCTATGTGCTACTGCCCAGTCTCTATATATGTACTGCGTGAAACTATTATTCCAGTGCACAACCTAGAAATGAAGTGTCTGCACAAAACTTTCTGAAACAGCCACACAATGCTAAGTGTTCTGTTTTGCTTATGTCATTGAATGGTGCAGAGGTGGACTTTAGTAAGCTGTACCAGCTTGCTAGCACAGAGGTAAATGTACACATTCCTTTGAATTCACTCATATGAAATTGAAAAGGAAGCGACTCTCCCTAACTCATTTCTGGAGACAAGTATTACACTGACACCAAAACCAGAGAAAGATGCAACCAAGGAAGAGAACTATAGACCAATCTCCCTAATGAACATAGATACAAAGATACTCAAGAAAATGCTAGCAAATAGAATGCATCACATCATCAAGAAAATCATACACCATGACTAAGTGAGATTCAACCCAGGAATGCAGGGATGGTTTACTATATGCAACTCAATAAATGTTATACACCAAATCAATAGAGCCAAATGTAATACACCAAATCAATAGGCAAGAACCACATGATCATCTCAATAGATGCAGAAAAAGCTTTTGATAAATTCCAGCACTTATTCATGACAAAAAAAAAAACCCTATGGAAAATAGGAATAGATGGTCAACCTAATCAAAGCCATCTATGAAAAACCAATAGCCAACACCATACTAACTAGACAAAAACTGAAAGGAGGAATTTAAATTATCATTATTGGTTGATAACATGATATTCTACATAAAACACCCCCAAAACTCCACCAGAAGGTTTATAGATTTAAAAACCAAATTCAGTAGCATACCTGGAAAAAGTCAACACTCAAAAATCAATAGCATTTCTGTATACAAACAACAAACAGACTGAGAGAAAAATTAGGAAAAACACACATTTCATAATAGCATTTTAAAAGTGGAATGTTTATGAATCAATCTACCAAAGGATGTAAAAGATCTATACCCTGAAAATTACAGTACTCTGAAAGAAGAGATTGAATAAGATTTCAGAAAATGGAAAGATATTCCTTGTTCATAAAGAGAAAGAATCAACATTATGAAAATGGTGACGCTCCCAACATTGGTGTACAGATTCAATGCAGTCTCAATTAAAATACCATTAGTATACCTTATATATGTACAGAAAACATTCCTAAAGTTCATCTGGAAACAGAAGAGGCCCAGAATAGCAAAAGCAATCCTGGGTAACACGGACAAGGCAGGAGACATCATAATACCCGACTTGAAATTACACTACAAAGCTACTATAATAAAATCAGAATGGTACTAGAAAAAAATTAAACAGACATTGAGATTCAATGGAACAGATTAGAAGATGCAGACACAACTACAAGAACACTCAGCCCCCTTATCTTTGACAAAGGGGCCAAACATGCTCACTAGAAGAAAGATAGCCTCTTTAACAAATGGTGCTGGAAATACTGGCTCTCCACATGCCAAAGAATAAAACTAGACTGATGTCTATCATCATGCACCAAACTCAAGTCAAAATGGGTCACAGATGTAAATATCAAAACAGAAACACTAAATCTACTGGAAAAGAAAGTAGGTAAAAATCTTGAAGACATAGGAATAGGCAGAGAGTTCATGAACAAACTGCATGGGAAATACTTCAAAGAATCAACAGCTAGGATCTCATCTTATTGAAAAGTTTTTAAAATTATTT
Organism: Dinomys branickii; assembly: GCA_004027595.1. Lineage (NCBI taxonomy): Eukaryota > Metazoa > Chordata > Mammalia > Rodentia > Dinomyidae > Dinomys > Dinomys branickii. The sequence goes on along the minus strand of PVLD010001710.1, from coordinate 183,284 downwards.
TATATTCTCTTTAATGGTTTGATCAATCTTGCATTCTTATATCTGGCAATCTGGGCAACTTTGGTGAAGATAACAATATGTAATATAAGAACCACTGCTAATTCCTACCATTTATTTTGAAACTTTTTATCATTTTTATTGTTTTGTGTTGTTTTTCTTTTGTCTGCATTGTTGTTATTTTGACTTTTTTATTCTCTTTAAAATAAAAATTTTAAAAATACATCTCAATTGTAACATCTTTGTTAGTGGTCTCCATGCACCAATCAAAAATTTAAAACACCAGACTGGCAGAAAGGATCAAGAAGCAAGATCAAACAATATGCTGAATACAAAATCCACATTTAATACAAAAAGAAATGCATACACTGAAAATCAAAGGATGGAAAACAATACTCCTTATAGTACAAACCTGAAAAAAAAATAGGGATAGCTGTTCTATTTACAAACAAAGTAGATTTCAAGTCAAAACTGATTAAGAGAGACAAAGAAGGTCCTTGTAAAGGGAACAATCCAAGGGGAAGAAATCACAACCAGAAATATATTTTACCACATACCAGTGCACCAAGCTATAGAGAACAAATATTAATGGGCATCAAAAATCAATTAAGCACTAATACAATAATAATGGGGTACCTCAATACCGCACGGTCACAAATAGATCAACTAGACAAAAATCAACAATGAAATATAAGAACTGAATAAAACTTTTGAAGAAATGGATTTTGTAGAAGTCTACAGGGTGTTCCATCCCACAACACCAGAATATACATTCTCAGCTCCACATGGGGCATTCTCTAAAACAGATCACACACTCCTCAGAGAACGTGTTTAAGTAAATGCAGAGGAACTGAAATTATCTTATGTATATTCTCAGACCATAATGCAATCAAATTGGAAATCAGTGGAAAGAGAAACCACAAAAATTTCACAGACACGTGGAGATTAAATAACACCCTCCTGAACAACCAATGGGTCACAGATGAAATTAAAGAAGAAATTAGACAGGCTCTACAATTAAATAATAGTGACAATACTACATATCAGAACTTATGGGACACAATGAAAGCAATCCTATGAGGGAAATTTACAGTGTTGAATACCCATATCAGTAAAAGACAGTAAGTTCAAATAAACAATATAATGTTGAATCTCAAGCTTCTTGAAAAAGAAGAGAAAGTGCAGTCCAAAGCTTGCACAGGGGAGGAAATTAAAAAGACCGGAGGAGAAATTAATACAATGGAGACTAAGAAAACAATACAAAGAATCAATATATTGAAAAGCTGGTTCTTTGAAAGATTAAATAAAACTTACAGACCCTTAGCCATCCATACCAAAAAGAAGAAAAGTCTTAATTTCATGCAATTAGTAATGAAAAGGGTGAAATCACAACAGATCCTACAGAAATCCAGATCATCTACACTTACTTTGAGAACCTGCATTCCATGAGATGGAAAATGCAGAAGAAATGGACAGATTCCTAGATACATATGAATTACTAAAGCTGAACCAAGAAGATACAAAAATTCCATATAAACCAATAGCAGTCAATGAAATTAAAAATGTAATTGAAAAATCTACCAACAGAGAAAGCCCAAGCTCTGATAATATCTACAAGAAATTTAGTGAATACCTAAGCTTCTATTCTCAAACTCTTTTATGAAACTGAAAGGGAAGCAATACTACCAAATTCATTCCCAGAAGCAAGCGTTGCCCCTGATACAAAAAGTAGAGCGGGACTTAACCAAAAAAGAGAGTTATGTGCCAATCTCCCTAATGAACATAGATGCAAAAATTCTCAATAAGAGACTGGCAAATAGAATGCAGGAAATTATACAGTAGATTATACACCATGACCAAGTAGGATTCATCCCAGTAATGCAAGGAAGATTAATTAAACTGCAAACCACATGTGCATTAAACTAAAATTGAAATGGATCAAAGATCTAAATTTTTTTTAAAAACATTAAATCTGCTGGAAGAGAGAATATGTAGAATTCTTGAAGACATTGGTGTAGGCAAAGACTTTACGAAAAAGTACCCAGATTGTACAGGAACTACCACAAAGAATCAACAGTTGAGATCTAATCTTCTTAAAAAGCTTTTGCACAGAAAAGAAACCACCAACAGAATTAAGAGACAACCCACAGTACAGGAAAAAAATTTGCAAGCTGTTCCTCAGACAAAGGATTATTATCCACAATATATAAAGCAGTTGAAAAAAGAGGACCTGCCAAATTTAAAGACCCAATCGGAAAATGGGCATCTGAGATGAATACGTAGAAATGAAAAAAGATGTCTCCTATGTCTTCAAGATGAAAAAGTAGAAATGACAAATAAATATATGGAAAAATGTTCAATGTCACTGATTATTCGAGAAATGCACATTAAAATAACACTGAGATTCCAGCTCACCCCAAAGAAAATTGCTATTTCAAGAAACCAACCAATAACACGTATCTGCCGTCCATGCTCCTGGAGCAGACAGATCTTCACTCAGAAGGCCCAGGAACTGTTAATACTGGGTTTCGCATTTGCGCCCTCGCCTGCACTGCCTGAGGTACTAGAGCAGGGGGTCCACAAACTGCTTTCACCGTGGTTTGTGTCTGGGCTTTACTTGTGCCCTGACCTCCTGGAGGTCACAGACACAGGCAATTGGTGATCGCCACCAACACAGCCTACAGCTGGCTCTTTTGTGCACCCTGACCTGACTGGAGTGGCAAAATCAGGCAGTCCACAACCTGCTAACACCACAGTTCACAGCTGAATGCCCAGAGAAATAGGTATTTCCCAGCTACTTCCTGGGGGCAGAGCAGGAAACCCATGACCCCACCGCAATTACACTCTGAGTCTCCACCCTCCGTGCACCTGGTGCAGACAAGAGATCCTCTCTCAGAAGGCCCAGGAACTGCCAACACTGAGATTTGCATCTAGGCCCTCTCTGTGCATGCCCTTGACCACCTGAAATACTAGAACAGGAGGTCCAGGAACTGCTAGCACTGTGGTTTGCATCTGGGCTTTACTTGCATCCTGACCTTCTGGAGGTCAGAGAAACAGGTAGTACATGATCAGTGCAGCCCACATCTGGCCTCTGTGCATAACCTGAGCTACCTAGAGACAGAGAAATAGGTTGTCCACAACTGTTGACCCTGCAATACATGGCTGGGCTCTGCCTGTGCCCTGAACTGCCTGGGGACACAGGACCACTGATCCATTATTGCACAACCAGTACAGCCCCCTTCTGGGACATACACATGTCCTGAGATACAAGGCAACACTGGATCAGATGGTCTGCCATCTGCTGACATCACAGTTAGCGTCTGAGACCTGAGAGAACTAGGTACACTTCACCATCTGCCAGAATAACCCAGACTAAACAATACATCTCAGCGGACACTGAAGGGCAAACCTGACCACCAGGAAAACTAGGGACAGTTGCGACCTTTGCTAGTTCTCCCAGGGAAGAGGAAGACTGAGCGTTCTGCCTACAGCATCAAACATGACAAGATGCAGGACTAAAACACAATCTCAGAACTCCACCCCACTCAGAACAAGTCCAGGAGACATCAACATAGGAGAACTTGGTAAACATACACCTGAAATAGCTGAAATGATTGCAATGGAAGGAAAGAAACAACTCCATCAGGCCATAGAAGACATCAGATCAGAAATAATTTCTCAGGCAAAAAAATGAAATAACAATAATAATGAAGCAATTGCTCAGCACATATAGAGAACAAAAATATTTTAAAAATTTATGAATATAGGCAACTCATGGAATCATTAAATGAACAACATAGGAATGAACACATGAACACATGAAATAGATTCAAAGAGATTTCCAGGAAATCAAAACTTCCATTGAAAGCTGGCAAAGCTGCTTGAATGAAGCCGAAGATAGAATTTCAGATTTGAAGATAGCATGGAAGCTAGCAATCATGAAAGGAAGGATCTCTTGAAATCAACAAGGATCGAGGAAAAATCAATTCAACAGCTGCAAAATGAGGCAAGGAGAAATACTGTCAGACTAACAGAAGTCAATGAAACAGCAGGAGGCAGCACAAATGACATAAAAAGAATATTTACAGAAATAATAGCAGAAAATTTCCCAAGCATGGGAACAGAACCTGAGATACAAGTAAATGAGGCATATAGAACTCCTACTAGTCATAACCATAATAAAAATACAAACAGACATATAATAATGAAGATCCAAGATCTCCAGCAAAAGAAAAGAAAATTAAAAGCTGCTAGAGAAAAGAAACAGATCACCTATGAAGGAAAACCAATGAGAATCACAGTAGACTTCACAACACAAACCATCCAATCAAGAAGACCTTGGAGCAAAGTATTATAGGTCCTGAGACAAAACAGCTTCCAACCAAGATTGATGTGTACTGCAAAACTATCCTTCAAATTTAATGGAGAAATAAAATATTTTCACAACAAAGAGCAACTGAAGAACTTCACAAGTACCAAACCATCCTTACAAAGAGTAGTAAAAGATATTTTAGACAGAGAAAAAAATGTCCACAACTTCAAGAACAACAATAGAAAGGAATCTTCAAGCAGAGAGAGCAATTAAACAGGTAAAAAAAAAGTAGGAAACAAATAAATAACATGACAATGATTAGCCAAAACATATCATTTATAACCATAAATGTAAATGACCTCAATTCACCACTCAAAAAACAGACTGGCGGAGTGGATGAAGAAAAAAAATCCCAAAATATGCTATATACAGGAAACACATTTTACTCAAAAGGAAATCCATAGACTGAAAATCAAAGGATAGAAAACAATCCTCCATGCAACAGGAACCCAGAAAAAAGCAGGAGTAGCTATGTTTGCAGGCAATGTAAACTTCAAGCTGAGAACAATCAAAAGAGATAAAGAAGAGATAAACAATCAAAAGAGATAAACATGTATGCACCAAATATCAGAGCATCAAACTATATAAGACAAATCTTAACAGACACAAGAAAGCAAATAATTAATAACAATATTATAATAGGGGGCCTCTAAATCACTTTCACAAAAACAGATAGGTAAACTGGTCAAAAAATCAGCAGAGTAATAATAGATCTGAATGAAATCTGTGAACAAATAGATTTAGTAGATATATACAGAGTGTTCCACCCCACATGAAAATACACATTTTTCTCAGATGTACATGGGTCTTTCTCTAAAATAGACCATATTCTAGCCCATAGAGTATACCTACCTAAATGCAAAAGAATTGAAATTATCCCATGCATATTATCTGACCACAGTGCAATGAAATTGGAAATTAATGACAAAAGGAACTCCAAAAGCTCCATAAACACTTAGAAATTAAATAAAAACCTCCCGAACAACCAATGGGTCACAGAAAAAATTAAAGAAGAAATTTAAAAATACCTACAAACAAACAAAAATGTAGACATAACTTAACAGAATCTGTGGGATGCAATGAAAGCAATCCCCAGAGGGAAATTTATAGCAGTGAACTCACACATAAAGAAAACAGAAAGAGAACAAATAAATAGCCTAATTCTGCACCTCAAACTTTTAGAAAAAGAAGAGCAAGTCAAGCCCAAAGCCCAAAAAAGCGAGAAGATTATAAAGATCAGGGCAGAAATTAATGCAATTGAGACAAAGAAAACCCTATAAAAAATAAATGAACCAAAGAGTTGGTTGTTTGAAAGAATAAATAAAATTGGTAAACCCCTAGAAACCTTATCAAAAAAAGAAAGGAAAAAGCTCACACTCATGCATTAAGGAATGAAAAGGATAAAATCACTACAGAACCTACAGAAATCCAAAAGATCATTAATATCTACTTTCAAAATCTTTACTCCAATAGAAAGTTTTTTCTGGATAGAAAACTCAGAAGAAATGGGCAGATTCCTAGATATGTACAAACTACCAAAGTTGAATCAGGAAGTTATAAAAATCCTGAACAACCCAATATCAATTAATGAGATTGAAAACATAACTAAAAACTTACTGACAAAGAAAATCGCAGGCCCTGATGGATTCACAGCAGAATTTTACAAGAAATTCAGAGAAGATTTAATACCAACACTCCTCAAACTCTTCAACGAAATTGAAAATGAAGCAATTCTCCCTAACTCATTTCTGGAAGCAAATATTATACTGACGCCAAAACCAGAGAAAGACCTGACCAAGAAAGAGAACCACAGACCAATCTCCCTAATGAATATAGATGCAAAGATACTCAGTAAAATACTGGCAAAGAGAATGCAGCAAATTATCAAGAAAATCATACACCGTGACCAAGTTGGATTCATTCCAGTAATACAGGGATAGTTCAATATTCACAAATCAATTAATGTTATATACCACATCAATAGAGCCAAAGACAAAAACCACATGATCATCTCAAAAACCTTTTGATAAAGTCCAACATGCATTCATGATGAAAACCCTACAGAAAATAGGAATAGATCGTCTTTACCTCAGTCTGATCAAAGCCATCTATGACAAAACAACAGCCAACATCATACTAAATGGACAAAATCTGAAAGCTTTTACTTTAAAATCAGGAACAAGACAAGGATGTCCACTGTCGCCACTCCTATTCAACCTAGCCCTGGAAGCATCAGCCAAAGCAGCTAGACAAGAGAGAGAAATAAAAAGAATAGGGATGGGAAAGGAAAAAGTAAAATTATCACTATTTGCAGATGACATGATACTTTACAATGAAGACCCCGGAAACTTCACCAGAAGACTCCTTAAATTAATCAACAAATTCAACAGTGTAGCTGGATAGAAAGTCAACACTCAAAAATCAATAGCATTCCTGTATACAAACAACAAACAGACTGACAGAGAAATCAAGGAAACCATACCTTTCACAATAGCATCCAAGAAATTGAAATATTTAGAAATCAATCTAACAAAAGAAGTATAAGATTTTTTTCAATGAAATCTATAGTACTCTGAAAAAAGAGATCAAAGATTTCAATAAATGGAAAGATATTCCCTGCTCATGGGCAGGAAGAACCAACATTGTGAAAATGGCCATACTACTAAAATTATTGTACAGGTTTAATGCAATTACCATTAAATTACCATTAGCATACCTCGCAGATCTAGAGAAAACATTCCTTAAATTCGTCTGGAACAAGAAGAGACCCAGAATAGCAAAAGCAATCCTGAGTAACAAAGACAAGTCAGGTGGAATCACAATCCCTGACCTGAAATTATACTACAAAGCTACTGTAATAAAATCAACCTAGTACTGGCTCAAAAACAGACCAAGCATCAATGGAACAGACTGGAAGATGCAGCCACAACCACAAACACACTCAACCAACTAAGTTTTGACAAAGGGACCAAACAAACTCCCTGGAGGAAAGATAGCCTCTTTAATAAATGGTGCTGTAAAAATTGGCTTGTCACCTGCCAACTGACCAATAGACTGCAAATAGACCCAAGTCTATCACCATGCACCAAACTCAAGTCAAAATGGATCGCAGATCTCAATATTAAAACAGAAACACCAAATCTACTGGAAGAGAAAGTAGGTAAAAATCTTGAAGCCATAGGTATAGGCAGAGAGTTCAAGAAGAAAAACCAAACTGCACAGGAAATACTTCAAAGAATCAACAACTGCGATCTTGTCCTACTGAATAATTTCTGCACATCTAAAGAAGTCGCCAGCAGAGTAGAAAGAAAGCCCACAAACTGGGAGAAAATTTCAACATAGTTCTGTTCAACCATGTTCTATCTAGAACATCTAAAGAATTAAAAAACATCACCTCCCCCCAAATTCAAAGACCCAATCCAAAAATGGGCATCTGAGATGAACACACACTTCTCAGGTAAAGAAATACAAATTGCAAATAAATACATAAGAAAATGTTCAACATCATTAGTCATTTGAGAAATGCAAATTAAAACAACTCAGATTTCATCTCACTCCAGTTAGTATTGCTAGCATTAAGAAATCAACCAATAACAAATGCTGGTGAGGCTGTGGAGAAAGAGGAACACTTCTCCACTGCTGGTAGGAATGCAGACTGGTGAAACCACTGTGGAAATCAGTTTGGAGATTCCTCAGCAAACTAGGTCTAGAGGTCCCATTCATCTCAGCTACTCCCCTTCTGGGTATTTTCCCAGAAGATCTGAAAACATCATATCACAGTGATATATGTGCACCCATGTTTATAGCAGCACAATTAGTAATTGCTAAATTGTGAGAGCAACACAAATGTCCATCCACTGAATAATGGATAAAAAATTTGTGATATTTTTATATAATGTAATATTACTCAGCTATAAAGAAAGGTATACTTGAGGCTTTTACAGGTAAATGACCACAACTAGAGACCATATTCATAAGTGAAATAAACAAGACCTCCATGCATAAGCAACATATTGTCTCACTGGTGTAAGAACCTGACAGTGTGACTAAAAATTAGGAAGTGTGACAGACATTATGAAATGAAAGGAACATACTCAAAAGTAAAGAGCAACTGGGTGAGGGAAAGGAGAAAGGAAATTATGTATGCATGTATATACAGGATAGCTCACATAGTTGTGCTACTGACTTCTATCGTTTACTGAATAAAACAGTTAGTGATTAATTGTTTGATCAATCTTGCATGTCTCTATTTATTTTCCTGAGAAGCCACTTTGAAGATATCAGTGCGTAATACAGCAACCATTGATAATTTCCTACCATTTTGTCTGTAACTCTGTATTGCTTGTATTGTTCTTATGCTATTTTGTAAATGGATATCTGTTTGTTAATATGTTTTCCTTCTTTTATTTTTAAAATAAATGTTTTAAAAAAGAAATCAACCAATAAGAAACACTGATGTGGGTGTGGGGCAAATGGAACCCTTCTCCACTGCTGGTGGGAGTGTAGACTGCTGCAACGACTGTGCAAATCAGTGTGGAGATTCCTCAAAGAACTAGGACTAGAGGTCCCATTCTAGCCAGCTATTTCCCTTTTCATACTTTCCCAAAAGAATTAAAAGCACCCTATCAGCCAGGTGTTGTTTCACCAGTCTGTACTCCTAGTACTCAGGAGGCTGTAGCAGGGGGATCACTGTCAGTTTGAGGCCAATCTGGACTATATAGTGAGACCCTGTCTCAGAAAAACAAACAAAGCATCATACCACACCCATCTTTACAGTGGCACAGTTTGTAAGAGTTGAATCATGGAAACAGCCAAATGCCCATCGACCAATAAATGGTCAAAATGGTATGGGTTTTTTTTTTATACATAATAAAGTACTACTGTGCTATAAAGAAGGGAACACTTGAGGTATTTCAAGGTAAACGGATGCATCTTGACACCACACTCATAAGTAAAATAAATCAGACATGCATATGTAATTAAGGCATGCTTTCTTGCTGTAAGAAACCAAAAGTGTAAATAAGGTCCAAAACGTATAACAGATGTAGGGAAATGGGAAGAAATGTTCAAATAAGAAGTGGTAAAGGGGGGATGAAAGAAAGAACAAAAAAAAAAGAATAGAAGGAAAAAATGGAAACAAAGCTTTTTTAAATAAAGAGTGGAGAGGGACTAAAGGGAGGAGAGAGGAATGGGAAAAAGAGAAATAAGAGTTACCATGCACAGGTACAAATTCCCTATGATAAATGTTATCACTGTATGTCTAAACTTTACCAATAAGATAAAAAGGAAAAAAGAGAAATTGTTCTTGAATAGTCCTGTGACATATAGTATAAATATAATTTTTCATATTAGAAATAATTATTGAGAACTTCAGAATAAAATACATGCCATAAATTCTTTTTCTGAACCCACATTATTTTTTAATTTACAAAGAATGAAAAAATAAAAATGATACAGAATGTCAAAACAAGATGATAGGGAATTAACAATGATTATTATATTGCATATTGTTATCTTCAAAGTAGTTGCTCAGATTCCCAGATATAAACATGCAAAATTGATCAAACAATATAAGCACTAACTGTTCCTTGCAATGAACTAATAGAAGTTAATAGTACATTTATCTTAACTATCTTGTGTGTATATATATTTTTTCCTTCAAAAGTAGGCATGATATCTTGTCCAAACAATATTAGCACAAAAGTTTTTTTCAATGAACTAAGAGAAACTAGCTATATTACTATCTTCTTTTAAATTCCTTTTATTTTAAAGAGAGAAGTAAAAAAAGAATAGCAAAATACCAACATCACACACATAAACAAAACAAAGTAAGATTAAAAATGATACAGGGTTTCAAAACAAAATGATAGGAATTAACAGTAGTTGTTATAAACAGTAGTTGTCATATTACATTTGTTCTCTTCAACAAAGTTGCTCAGATTACCAGATGTAAGACTGGAAGATTGTTCAAACGATTAAAAAGAATAAAAAAAAAACTATTAGAAAACATTAGAGATGATAGAGTTTCACTAGACAAGATGGTAGGAATTCACCAATGGTTGTTCTATTGCATAGTTGTCTTCATATCAGTTGCTCAGATTAAAAGATATAAGCATGCAAAATTGGTCAAAATATGAAAAAATTTAAGCATTAACTGCTAACCCAGCCATCCTTCTGTCTATAATATATATATATACATGTCTATGTATATCTGTGTGTGTGTATATATATATTTGTCTTCCTTCTCATAAATTCTTTGTAAATCGTAAATTTGTTCACTTCTATTTAACACTATCCCTAAAATCTCACTGACTGAACTATGTGTAGGGGCAGATGCAAAGACTATTTTGAAACTCAGATGATCAAGTTTAAGAGAAAAATATTTACTTTCAATGAATTTAAAATGCCCAAGGAGACAATGTAGATAAACTCAAAGAGCTAATTCTTCAATCAGAAATATTGCTGCCCCTGGTTGGAAATGTAAGTGAATGGCCACAGATTTATCACACAGCCAGCTATTTACCATTACTGGACTATGATTATGAATGCGTTTGACCAGATACATTCCTATTTTATTCAGACAGTTATTCCTGGAGAAGTGCCTTAAAAGGAAACATCTGACAATTACAGTTTCTAATGGATGCAGCTTGATGGCACCGCTGCCAATCCTGGCATCAAGTCGCCTGAAATTATATCAGGTAATGAATACCTAGAAAACACAAAGTTCAGAAGGCTGTCAAATTACCAAATAATTTAAAATATCAGTGTGCACACTGTAGGAAAAACATATATCAGAGCCTAGATCATCCTTGCCAGGGGCTAAACTAGTCTACAAATTCTATAAAATTTATGAATGTCCAGTAAGTGTCATCTCTATGCTGGCCACCAGGTGAGAAGTTTTCACAGCAGTGAATCTCTGTTAATCTATACAACAGTCCTGCCATGGTCTCTCATTTAGACATTAAGAAGAACTGCTAAAGACCAGAGTCATCTTTCTGATAATTGTAGGACTGAGGATTAAATACAGGTCATTGCACCATCCTACCCCTACTACTCCAGCATCAAGAAAACAAGCCCAAAAGGCCAATCTTAGTTCATCATTTTCCTTCTTCATTTAGCTCCTTTCTATTAAAAGCACATCAGCCCTGTCTTCTCAAAGCCTCTCCATTCTGCCCTCAAAATTCTTATCAGGCCCAGCATTTGGAAGACTGAGGCAGGAGGATCACTGTGAGTACGAGGACAGCCTGGGCTACAAAATGAGCTCAAGGCCAGCCCAAAGTACATAGTGAAACCTTGTCTCAAAAAAAAAAAAGAAATTCTTGTCAGTGTGGTTCACCTTTCGACATCATTGGAACCACCTGGTATCTTGTTCTAATGGCACCATCCCAGCCCCTACCCAGACCTGCCAAACAAGAGTCTGCAGTTTTACTACCTTCCCAAGTTCATCTCTGATCAGAAAGAAGCATTTACTAGTGTTCTAGTCTTACCCACTTCTGGTCTCCCCTCGTCCATCACCAGCAAGTCCCTATTTATAAATCACCACTGAGACAGGTGAGGAGCACCTGACTCTCTCATTTTTCCCTCCCAGGCTAGAGGGGTGTGGCTTACCTGGCAGCTATTGTGTCCTGCTCCTTTGCTTTCCTTTGCGCCCTTCCACCTGCCAATGGCCTGAGGCAACTTGCTTCAGTGTCCTTCCTAGCTGGCTAGTGGCCACTGTGTTCCACTCTATCCTGCATGAGAGGAGCCCCACTGTCAGTGCATGCCCCTCCACCACTCCAGCCACTGCAGAAGCCACAGCTGCCTTTGAAGGAGGGGAAGGGGGCGCCCTAGCAGTGGCTAAGACCAGGGAGGAAGGGTCTGGGCCTCATGTTCATATTTTCAGCCCTCACAGCTGGCTCCTATTTTCAGTACTCCCCTCACTGGAGCACCACCAATGACATCTGAGGTGATCCTGGAGTCCTGCACCAATCACTGGCCTACGCTTGGTCCAATCACAGACCTGCAACTGCTATACAAGCAGCATTATTTCTCAGATAGTTTGGGCTTTGAAAGTCCTCTAAATCTACTTAGGTTTCTTGTCCTGAGTACTGTGAACAGGGCAGTCAGTTCAAAAGAAAGAGCAATGATCACTAGGGCCTGTTAGCACTGAAGAGCTCCAGAAAACAGCAGCCAAATCAGCAGCAGAGACCAGCACCCAGCAGTCAACTTACAGTACTCAACACAAGCTGGGATTGGATGGTGGCAGCTGGTAGCGGCAGTGACCAGCAGCTGGCCATGTCAGCCATTGGCACCCAGCATTGTCCAGTGTCATCTGCTGACATCAGGACTGCTGGCTGGGCTGAACTTTGCTGATTCATGATTTCCATCTGAATCAAGTTAAAGAACACCACCAGATTGATTTTTCTAAAGAAAAGATTGAACTATTCTCTACCACATCACTATCCCATCCCACCTTCCACCCAACCCCTCACCCTCAACCCAGAAACTTCCCCTAACTCTTTGTGTCTATTAAAAGAAAATAAAAGCTCCAAACACAGTGGTGTACACGTGTAATCTCAGCACTTGAACGACTGAGGTAAGTTTGAGCCTGTGTGAAGGTAATGTAGCTCTGTGTGAAGGTCTTGGGTTCATTTCCCAGTAGTGAAGAAAAACAACAAAAAGAGTTAGCAAATACCTACATTTACACCATGTATTATAAGTACTTTATGTGAACTAATTCTTCTACCCCTCACATCAACCCTAAAAAATTAGTACTATGTTTATCTACACTTTAAAGAAGAGAAATCAGAGATCAAGTGAGCTTTAAAAACTTCCCCAAAGTCACATAGTTATTAAATGCTAGAACCGGAAATAAGTCTCTGGCAAACAACCTAGTGTCACCTCCAAGGTCTTCTATGTATACATAAAAAAATGAAGAAAGAATCTTTAACAAAGAATCCACATTTTGCACGGAACTTTGCTACTCATCTCTCTTGGTTTTACCATTTAGCTATACAACAGGCTTACAGCCAGATTTTGATATTATTATCTCAAATTTTACATATAAAATAAATTTTAAAAAATGAAACGAAGGTTCAGTTAATTTCAAACCAGAACACTGTCTACCATACAGTGACACTGCTCCTTCCTACAACTCTCAAAGCTCTAATTTCACTTTTTTTAACTAGGAATCAAACGTAGGCAGTGTGCCACTGAGCTAGATCCCCAGCCCTTTGCACAAACCGCTATTTTTTTAAGGTCACTACAAATCTTATGTTCAAAACTTTTCCTTTTCCTGCAATTTGGAAATGATCTTTCTGTTTTCTGAAATCTTCATACCATTTGCCTCCATTTTTCTTTTGGCACTATGTTTAAAGTTCCTTTTTAGCTATTTATACATATATAAAGATATACAGGTATATGAAACTTTTCAGAATATTGGACACTACTTTCAAGTAACTGTGGCTATTGTTCCTAAATTTTTAAAAGATTAATCTGAAGCAGCAAATTAAATTAAAGCCATAATGTTCAGAAAATTTAATGTGAACTCACAATTGGAAAATATTACAAGTACGGTAATTGAGAATTGAAAGAAGAATTATTATCTTGGATAAGAAAAACTTAAACAGACAAAAATTAATATTTACTATTTAATATCTTCCCCTAAAATCAAGCAAATCTCTGTTGTGAGTTGATTTTTAATGCAAGCTATTTTCTGGATTTTCTACCGGCTTATCAGTTATTTTCTGTCACTTTGCTTACATTGTTCATTCTATTTTGTTTTTCCTGACAGCTACTATCTGTTAGAAACAGTCCTTTTAAACAGCTCCATTTTAATAATAGTTCCAAAATTGCCTCAATATAATTCCAACATTTCTTTCTCCCTAGCATATAGCATCTCAACAAATAGACCTACTTTAAATAAAATGGGATAAGAAGATTTATAAACATTCTTTTAAAAAAACTCCTATAACACTACTAACCCATTGGCAAGTAAGTTTACCAGCCCACTGTTTTTCTAAGGTATACATCAGCTACAAGATTATCAGCCAGATATTTTAAATTTATATTTTTTTACTCTTCACCCTCTATAAATTACTTCTGATCCCCAATAAAGAGTTCTATACTGTATAACTGAATCCAGTCTTATGAATCAATAAATATTGCCATATTAGCAGCACTGAAGAAAGTTCTATTTCCTCTTTCTCTGATGCTAATTCCCACATCTGAATAAAGGTCAGTAACAATTGTTCCAGTAATTCTTTTCTTTTTTTAAATATGCTTCAAAAACCTGAGATCTGAAGTGTATTTTCGAAAGTTCTTGAAGATGCACTTTAGCAAGTGATGTAGTATGCAGCTTTTGACCTGAATCCTTTCTAGATAGAGCATCTCACATTGATTTCTGTGGAATTAGTTTTACAGAAAATTGTGAGGTATGTGTTTTAAGTCAAAGGAATCCCCTCCAAAACTGCAACAAATTGCAGACATAGTATGAGGGGTTTTATCTATCCTGTACAAACAAGAATTATAACTAAGTGAAAAGATCACACTAATTTATTTACCCAACAAGTGTTTGTGAGGTGATGGTATGCGGTAGGCACTGTGTCAGGTGCTGGGAAATCTGCTGTGAACAAAGGAGTGAAGTGCTTCTTTTCATAAAGTGTATATGAAAATAAATCACATAGACTCCAAGATCCTTTAGAGTTTACAATACCTTGATTTCACAGATAAAAAGATTGACAAAAGCAGTTGAATGACCAAAGTCACATAGCGACTTTGTAGCAATTCTGACACTAGAATTTAGACCTATAATCTCTCATTTGGTGTCATCTCCATTGATTTCAGCATAAGCAAATGCAAATGGTGAGGTGAAAAAGTGAATGAAAACTGAAAGTAAAATAGAAATAGTTTTCAGACACCTGATAAAAAGTTTCACAACTAAAAATAAAGTTGTATATAAGATTGGAGCAGTAACGCCAGGCGTGTTGGCATATGCCTATATCCCAGCACTTGGAAGGCTGAGGCAGGAGGATTGTTGTGAATTTGAGACCAGCCTGGGCTACATAAGTGAATTCAAGGGAAGCCTGAACTGTACAGTGAGACCCTGTATCAAAAAAAAAAAAAAATTGGAAAAATAGTGTACCCTCAAAAAACTAATTTAAAAGTTTAAAAACTCTGCTATGAATAAACAAACAAAAACTCCATCTGTCTACTTAATGGCCAGAACAATAATTATAGGGATTAAAAAAATCAGTTTAGCCAATCAAATTAGCCAACATAAAGAAAACAAGGAAACTCACAAAACATAGCAGGTTAGCTACAAACTGAAGACCAGGTCAAATATCATTTGAGAAATACTTTGAAAGGGATTTCAAGAATAATAAAATATTTTATATACATTTTTAAAACAAAGTGGGATAAAGAATCTGAATAATGATTTAATTATCAGGGTCTAAAAAAAGTACACTCAGGAAAAAGATCAGAGAAAAATAGAGTGAATTAATCATCTTTCTTTCTTTCTTTCTTTTTTTTTTTTTTTTTTGGTCTTTTTGAGACAGTCTTGCTATGTAGTTCAAGGTGGTCTTGGGCTCACTTTGTAGCCCAGGCTGGTCTCAAACTTGCAAGGATCCTCCTGCCTCAGCCTCCTGAGTGCTAGGATTACAGGCGTGTGCCACCACGCCCAGCCTCTTAATCATTTTTCTTCACCTTCATGGGAGGGACTCTATACAGGTGGTTCATGATGCATCATAAATGTCTTTCAAAATGTACCAGTCAATCCTCCTATATCAAATACTGGTAAATGCCCACAAATGAGATAAATGGGGCAAAGAATTAACGTACATTAACTATGTATTTATGGCACTGGGGAAAATATTCTCAAGCAAATATTATTCAACACAGTGAAAGAAAGAAATTCCTAAAACAACACTGCCTAAAAGGATGTTGCAGCCAGAAATTCAGTGAAAATGCTTCTGAACATTATCAAGCACAGTGCTAGAAACCGCAGAAAACACTGCTGATGTCATTTGAAAACTGATTTATTGACTACTATGAGCCTTTTTACCAGCTCACCCTGCACTCTGCAGATTACCCTTCTTTTCTGTTTATTTTCCTACTTTAATTGCCCTGCACTCACCCCACAGAGCACTTCTTTCTAGAGCACTGCTCCCTTCTTTTCTTACCTTTAACACCTTTAATAAATAGAAAACCGTGCTACGTTTTTCACTTCCCTGACTAATTCTTTGAATGGAATAAGAGCATGGGAAGGACTCCTGGGAAAAAACACAGCACCACAGTACTCTGCTAACAGTTTGTGACAAAGCCAGCCAGGAGATAAGAAAAATTAATGGATGCTAGGGATCCCTCCAGTCCCACCAGTGACCATGGAAAGAGAGCCTGGAGCAGGCAGCCATAGGGTCAGGGTGCGCCTAGTGGTGCAGCCCCCTTGCTTGGGTCCTGCGGTGGAGACAAGCTGAGCACGTGCTGCTGACCATGCTCCCTGATGGGCAACAC
Organism: Dinomys branickii; assembly: GCA_004027595.1. Classification (NCBI taxonomy): domain Eukaryota; kingdom Metazoa; phylum Chordata; class Mammalia; order Rodentia; family Dinomyidae; genus Dinomys; species Dinomys branickii. The sequence goes on along the minus strand of PVLD010001710.1, from coordinate 166,423 downwards.
GGGCTGGGTGGGGGCGGATGTCTGCGGCCGCTGTATCCCAGGGCACGTGGTCCAGATCGCCAGAGAACCTGGGCTGGGGCTGGAGCGGAGGCCATGGCTGCGAATCTGCCCAGAGGCTCAGCTGTAGCTGAGCCATAGCTGCTTCGTGCAGGGCCAGAAAGCACTGCTGCTGCCTGCTGTTGTCGGGTTGCCCCTTTGGAAATGGCTCATCAATTAAACGTATCCCAGGTCCTTCTAGGACATAGAATTGAGCGAGACAACGGTGCCAAAAGTTTCCTTGAAAAGTGAGGGTGAAGAGGTAAGGAAATAACTAGCTCATTGCATGAACTAAATAAGAGCCTGCATATGCACCAAGCATAGTCAAGGCTTCTTTATCAAGGTTGTAACCACCATGTTACAACACCTTCCCCACCCTCACTCCTTCCCATTAATTGTTTTTTTTAAGTGAAAAACATAATAAAAACAATGATAAAAAATTTCAAAGAAAGATAGTAGGAGAGTAACAATGGTTAGTACAGTGTTTATTGTTATCTTTAAAGTAATTGCTCAGATTACCAGATGGAGGCATGAGAAATTGATCAAGTGATATAAGCACAAAACTTTCTTTTCAATGAACTAAGAGAAATTAGTAGTATACTATCTTAACTTATATATATGTATGTATATATATATATTCTTCTTTTTTTCCTTTCCCTCATCCCAGTTTCTCTTTCCTTTTTAACAATTTCTTCCCATTTCCCAATAATTAGTGTACATTTTGGATCTTATTTACTTTTTCAGCTTCTTACACTACAATGTTTATATATGTGAGACAGATTTATTTCACTTATGAGTATGGTCTCAAGTTGCATTCATTTACCTATAAAAGCCTCAAATCTATCCTTCTTTATAGCTGAGTAGTACTCCATTGTATAAAAATATTACATCGTTTTTATCCATTCCTTGGTTGATGGGCATTTGGGTTGTTCCCAAGATTTACCTATTACAAATTGTGCTGCTATAAATACGGGTGCACATATATCATTATGGTATGATGTTTCCAATTCTTCTGAGAAAATACCCAGAAAAGGAATATCTGGGTCAAATGGGACCTGTAATCCTAATTTTCTGAAGAATCTCCATACATATTTTCACAGTGCAGTTTACACTCCCACCAAGAGTGGAGAAGTGTTCTTTTTGCCCCACATCCTCTCCAGCATTTGTTAGTTGATTTCTTGATGACAGCCATTCCTTCTGGGGCAAGATGGAATCTCAATGTTGTTTTAATTTACAATTCTTAAATCACCAATGATGTTGAACGTTTTTCATATATTTATTTACTATCAATATTTCTTCATCTGCCTAAAATGGGCATCTGAGATTAATACACACTTCTCAAATAAAGAAATACAAATGGCAAATAAATACATGAGAAAATGTTCAACATCACTAGTCATTTGAGAAATGCAAATTTAAAAAACATTGAGATTTCATCTCACCTCAGTTAGAATGGCTAACATTAAGAAATCAACCAATAACAAATGTTGGTGAGGCTGTGGAGAAATAGGAACTCTTCTCCACTGCTGGTGGGAATGCAGACTGGTGAAACCACTGTGGAAATCAGTTTGGAGATTCCTCAGCAAACTAGATCTAAAGGTCCCATTCAACTCAGCTATTCCCCTTCTGGGTAATTTCCCAGAAGATCTGAAAACATCATATCACAGCAATACATGTGCACCCATGTTTATAGCACTGCAATTTGTAATAGCTAAATTGTGGAAGCAACCCAAATGTCCATCCCCTGAGGACTGGATAAAAAAAATTGTGGCATTTTTATATAATGGAATATTATTCAGCTATAAGGAAAGAAAAATTTCAGGCTTTTATAGGTAAATGGTCACAACTAGAGACCATACTCATACGTGAAATAAATCAGATGTGCATATATAAGCAACATATTGTATCAATAGTGTAAGAACCTGGAAGTGTGAATAGAAATTAGGAAGTATGATAAACATTGCAAAATGAAAGGAACATGCTCAAATGTAAAGAGCAACTGGGATGAGGGGAAAGAGAAAAGGAAGAAAGAGATAATTATGTATGCATGTGTATGCAAAATAGCTAACATAGTTGTACTACTGACTTCTGTCACCGTATTTTAGGGAATAGTTAGTGATTAGTTGTTTGATCAATCTTGCATGCCTATATTTGTTTTCCTGAGTATACACTTTGAAGTTATCAATATGTAATATGACAACCATTGTAAATTCCCTGTCACCTTGTTTGTAATGCAGTTTTGCTTGTACTATTCTTGTGCTATTTTGTAAATGGCTTCCTGTTTGTTAATATGTTTTCATTCTTTTATTTTTAAAATTTTAAAAAATTTAAAAATTTTTTCATCTGAGAAGTGCATATTCATCTCAAATGCCCATTTTTGTATTGGGTTGTTAAATTTGAGCAGTCTGATTTTTTTTCTTTATATGCCCTAGATATAAGTCTTTGGTCTCAGGGACTGCTGGCTAAAATATTTTCCCACTCTGCAAATTGTCTTTTTACTCTGTTGATGACTTCTTTTGATGTGCAAAAACTTTCTTGAATGATGAGATCCCAGTTGTTGATTCTTTGGAGTATTTCCCATGCACTTTGGGTTTTGTTCATGAAGTCTTTGCCTACACCTATCTCTTCAAGATTTCTACCTACTTTGTCTTCCAGTAGATTCAGTGTTTCTTGTTTAATATTTAGATCTTGGATCCATCTTGACTTTAGTGCATGGTAACAGACAGGGGCCTAGTTTTAGTCTTCAGGATGTAGAAAGTCAGTTTTTCAAGCACCATTTATCTAAGAGGCTATCTTTCATCTAGTTAACATGTTTGATCCCTTTGTCAAAGATAAAGTTCTATTGATATGGTGCATTATATTTATTGATTTATGTATGTTGAACCATCCCTGCATTCCTGGGATGAATCCCACTTGGTCATGGTGTATAATCTTCTTGATGATTTGTTGCATTCTGTTTGCGAGTATTTTACTGAGAATTTTTGTATCTAGATTCATTAGAGAGATTGGCCTGTAGTTCTCTTTTTTGGTTGGGTCTTTTTCTGGTTTTGGTATCTGGGTAATACTTGCCTCCAGGAATGATTAGGGAGGATTTCTTCCCTTTCAATTTCATTAAAGAGTTTGAGAAGAATTGGCATTAAATCTTCTCTAAATTTCTTGTAGAATTCAGCTGTTAACCCATCAGGACCTGGGCTTTTCTTTGTTGGTAAGTTTTTTTTAGTACATTTTCAATTTTGCTGGCTGATATTGGGTTATTTGGGATGTTTATATCTGCTTGAGTCAGCTTTGATAATTCATACATGTCTAGGAATCTGTCCATTTCTTCTGTATTTTTTCTGTCTATAAGAGTAAAGATTTTCAAAGTAGATATTGATGATCTTCTGAATTTCCATAGGATCTGTAGTGATTTCACCATTTTCATTCCTCGATACATGAATTTGAGTCTTTTCTTTCCTATTTTTTTTATAAGGTTAGCTAAGGGTTTATCAATTTTATCTATTCTTTCAAAGAACCAACTATTTGATTCATTAATCCTTTATATTGTTTTCTTATTCTCCAATGTATTAATTTCTGCTCTGATCTTTATAATTTCCTCCCTTCTTTGGGCTTTGGGCTTGTCTTACTCTTCTAGAAACTCAAGGTGCGACATTATGTTGTTTATTTTTACTCATTCTGTTCTCTCTCAGGACTACTTTCACTGAATCCCATAAATTCCAGTATGTTGTATCAGCTTTCTCATTTAGTTGTAGATATTGGCTAACTTCTTTAATTTCATCTGTGACCCATTGGTTGTTTAGGATGGTGTTGTTTAATTTCCAAGTGTTTCTGGATTTTTTGCAGTTTCTTTTGCTCTTAACTTCCAGTTTCATTGAACCATGGTCAGATAATACACACAGGATAATTTCAATTTTTTTGCATTTACTTATGCATGTTCTGTGGGCTAGTATGTGATCTATTTTAGAGAATGCCCCATGTGCAGATGAGAAGAATGTGTATTCTGACATTGTTGGATGGAACATTCTGTAAAGGTCTACTAAGTCCATTTATTCATAAGTTTGGTTCAGTTCTGTTATTTCTTTGCTGATTTTTTGTCTAGTTGATCTATCTCTTTGTGATAGTGGGGTGTTAAGGTCCCCCATTATGACTGTGCTATTGCTTATCTGATTTTTTATGTCTATTAATATTTGTCTTACATAGTTGAATGCTCCTGTATTTGGTGCATATTTATTTATGATTGTTATCTCTTCCTCTTGCAGTTTTCCCCTAACAATTATGTAGTTACCTTCTTTATCTCTTTTGATCATTCTTGGTTTGAAGTTCACATTGTCTGCAAACACAATAGCTACCCCTGCTATTTTCTGTGTTCCTGTTGCATGGAAGATTATTTTCCATTCTTTGATTTTCAGTCTATGAATTTCTTTTCGAATTAAGTATGTTTCTTGTATACAGCATATTGTTAAGTCTTGTTTCTTGATCCACTCTACCAGTCTGTTTCTTTTGATTGGTGAATTGAAGCCATTTATACTGGTGGTTATAACTGGTATATATTGGCTTATCTTTATCATGATATTTTCCTTCTGTTGGTTCCCTGCTTTTCTGCTCTGTAATTGCTTGCCCTAGTTGGTGGTTTCTTTCTGTTGTTGTTCTTAGAATTGTGGTGATTTTTATTTCTGTCTAGAAAATCTTTCCATACCCTTTGCAGTGTTGGTTTAGTGGTCATGGATTTCTTCAGTTGTTCTTTGTCATGGAAGTATCTTATTTTTCCATTAATTTTGAAATATAGTTTTGCAGGGTACATCAATCTGAGTTGGAAGTTGTTTTCTTTCAGGACTTGAAATACTTCACTCCAAGCTCTTCTTGACTTGAGGGTTGTGTTGAGAAGTCTGCTGAGATTCTGATGGACTTTCCTTTATAGGAGATCTGTTTCTTTTCTCTAACAACTTTTAATATTCTGTTCTGTGCTGACTTTCTGGAATCTTGATTATTATGTTTTGATGTAGTTTTATTTTGGTCATGGCTATTTGGAGTTCTATATGCTTCATTTACTTATATGTCAAATTCTTTATCCACTCTGTGGAAGTTTTCTAGTATTACTTCTGTGATTCTTTTATGGCATTTATGCCATCTCCAGCTTTCTCATTTACCTCAATCAATCTTTTGTTATTCTTCTTTGCTTCATCTTGTAGCAGTTGGATTCATTTTTCATGGTCTCTTGATATTTTTAAGACATCTTTCTTTTCATGATCACTAGCTGCAATTTTGGCTTCAAAATCTGATATTCTGTCCTCTTCTTTGTTCAATTTGTTGCATATACTTTCAGTGGAAGTTTTAATCTCTTGGATTTCTGTTTAGATCTGTATCATGGATTCCATTTATTTCCTATGTTGGGTACTTTTTGTTTCCATCATTTTTCTAAACTCATCTACACTTTTATCTGTGTCTTCTCTGGTATTTTTATTTCTTTTTGTACATGTGTTTTAGTATCTGAGTGATTATTTTCTCCACAGCCTTTTGCACTTGTTCTTTCACTTCTGTTGCTATCATTTCAGAAAGTTCCAGTGTTTGACTTCCAATTTCATCTATCTCACTGTGTTCCTGGCTTGTCCTGTGTAGACTGGAGGTCTGGTGTTGCATTTTGCTTCTGCATCTTGTCATTTTATATTTTCTCTCTTTAATTTTTGTTTTCTATGTTGGTGCTTGCCAGTTCATTGTGATAGATACCTTTCTCACTAGCATTGAGGTTTCTGTAGGAGATGTTCTTCAGGGTTGTCCTCTACATGTAGGTGGTTCTTTACAGCTATCACAAGAATATTCCTTCCCAATTTGTAAAGGATACAAAGTTGCTATTTGGCTCAGCACCCAACCCTTTGGTATTGGGTTGTGGTGGTGATGATGACCCCATACAATCACAGCATTATCATCCAGGGAGAAAACTGATTATAACATGTACGACATCCTGGCTAATGCAGTACAATGAGTAATAACATTAATTTCAAGTACAGCTTAACTACTGACAAACTATATTAACCATTAACCTGCTACCTCCAACTACAGAAGCAAGTTCTAAATTTATATAACAAAATTGAACATCTACCATGTACTCATATGCAGTGATTTTCTCCTTAGTGGAGTGATTTTACCCTTTTGTGTGGGGGTCAAAATGGGTAGGAGACAGGATAAAATGATGAATGAGACCAAATATAGTAGAGTCAAGGCTAGGTCAAAAGATGATCACCTGAGCTTTGGGAAACTGGAGGACACAGGAGGGAAAGAATGGAATAAAATGTGAAAGAGTAATCAGAAAAGGAAGAGATAATGATTACTCACTTGAAATTTTAAATTCAAAAAGTAGTTGAGGAAAGAAAGAAAGAGGATCAATACAAGAAGAAGAAAAAGATAGGTAAGAAACCTAAACAGAGAAAGAAGAAGAAGGAGAATGGAATCCCAGAAATGTATTGTGTATCCAGCCAAGATTCCCCTGGGAACTGTGCTGGGTATGGAGCTGATCCTGGCCTCTGGATGTGGAGGCTGGGGCTGCTGTTCTGTTGGTGGAGTTCTCCAGAGCCCAACTGCTGGCTCCTCACTGCTGTTTCAGACACTACCGTGTTGTTGATCTTATTGATTACTCTACACACCCAGGACCAGCTGTCCTGGGTCTTGTGGGTTCTGGTTGGTCTGCCCATCAAAGGCTTGTGACCCTACCCATTAATTGTTTGCATCCTTCCTACTCTTCAGATGTGACTGAATTTGTATGCCTACATCTCACCAAAATATAACAAATTAAATAGCTATAATTCTAAATACTTTGTCCTTTTACATCTGAAGGTTCCACATTAGTGGTTTCAACCAACCTTGGATCAAAAACTTTTGAGAAAAAATTGTGTCTGTACTGAATATGTACAGGCTTTTTTTTCATTTCATTCTCTAAAGAGCACAGTAGAACAATTATTTACATATAATTTATGTTATATTATGTATTATTAGCAACCTAGATATGAATGTGTGTAGGTTTTATGTAAATACTGTTCCTTTATATATTAGGGACTTGCATGACTATTGGTTTTGGTATCTGAGAGGGGTCCTGGATCACTCATGGATTACCAAGGGATGATTGTATATAAAGAAGGGACTATATTTTACTTGACATTTTGTCTCCAAATCTTGATCATCACCTAGTACAAGATAAATATTGAACAGATGTTTGGTAAAGTGACATGAGTTCAACAAATATGGTGCAAATTTCTGACAAGAAACCTGGTTGATTATGGCATAGTGTGTGAATCCAATATTTTAAAATTTAAAATTTAAAGGACTGCAACAGACAAAGGTCAGACTTTTACAATAAACACATTTACTGTGACATAAAGGAATAGTTAATGTAATGGGATCCACACAGAAAGGGCTCAGAAAACAAGGGCATTAAAGAGGGTTCTGAGCTGCAAAAAATGGACCCCAATGCTGTCTAATTACTGAGAAAAATAAATTCACTGAAAGAAACTGGATAACTCACAAAATCTCGCCTAAAGAACCAAGCTCAAAAAATAAGCAGAAACCAGAAACATGCAGACAACCAGAAGCCTGTCCAGGCCTCCGGGGTAGCCTTTAGGTCCTGAGTTGTCATCACTGAACTTTGAGCCAACACCACTGAACTTTGGGGGCCACCACAGTGCTGCCACCACCTGCAGCTTGGGAAATTTTGCTAAAATTGCTGACACTACACCCCCTGATGCTGGATGCTATAGCTATCATCACAACCATGACAAGAAATTCTAAAAGCACCTGCTTCTTTTAGTAGCTCCCTGAGGACTCAAATTCTTGGGCAGGAGAATCTCTGGCTGAAGTTAGCAAGCCTAAATTCAAGCCACAAGGGAGGACAAATACCTGACTTTTTGCCTCCATATGGAATTGGCCCTCCTCCCCCCTAAGACTCACACAAGATTCCCCAAACATTGAAAGCGAATGTGGATGCTAGGGGAAGCAATCATAAAGCTATGTATTTACTACAAAATTGTGACCTGAGAAAGGGATCTAGAGGTGGGTTAGAAACAGCCTCCCAGCTAAGACAGTCTCCTGAATCTAGTAAGGGGCACCATCCCCATCCAGTTTGACCCTGTTTAGCAAGCAGGTTACATTCTTGGGAAAAGGAACACTGAACTAAATCAGCACCAAAGAAGGGGATATTACCATACAACATAAGCTGGTAATTACAGTGTCATTCCCTCCGAAGTCCCTGAACTGATGACATGCCTGTGGCTGTAATTTTCTTAGCACACTTATTAAGACATTTGTTGATTACTTCTTTCCATACTGCAGGGACCTATCTGATGCCCTTCATAAAAAAGGGTGATGATGGTTATACTTGCTATTTATTAAGTATTGGGTGCTATTGGCCTTACATGAACTAAGTGATCTTATTATCATAATAACTCTGTGAAGTAGGTGCCATGATAACATTCAATGTACAGATGAGGAAAGTGAGCAAGTAGGCAGCATGCCAAGGCTGGAACTTGGTACCCTGGCTGCAACACCTGTCCTGCTCACCATATCCCTTTTGCAAGAATTTCTAGCAAGACAAATGGACTGTTAGGTTTTATCACTCACTTCTTTGATCAGATCACCCACCACAGAAAATTACTCATCCTCTTAGTTACTTCCCTTCGTTCTAGGACAAAATACCTGACACAACTTAAGGAAGGAAAGGCTTATCTTGGCTCATGTTTCAGTTCATAGTTGACTGGTACCAAGGTAGGATAGAAAGGCATGGTGGAGGGACATGGTGGAGGAATACAGTGGAGAAGATTCCCTTGTAGCATGGCCAATAGGAAGCAGAGAGAATTAAGGAAGAAAGCCCTGGAGAGAAAGAAACCCTTCCAGGCCAAACCTTAGTGGCCACCTCTTCCCACTAGACCCCACCTCCTAACAGTAAGTCAGCTATAAGCACCCATAATATCTTCCACCTTCCAAAATCTACACCTATGAGCCCATGAGGCTCTTGGGGTCATCTAGATAGAAATCATCACTCTCATCCAGCCTAATACATCTGTGGCTCCTCCAGCATCCCACTTGTGGATCATTATCAGCCTTTACAGATCAAATAAGTTTCTGGTTGACTGTGAGGTCTTGAAGCCTCACAACCTGCTGCACTTGCTAATGGTCTATGAGAAAGGTCTACATTATCATAGCCTTCAGTGTTGCAAGACATGCACAGGTATTTTAATATAACAATATTTATGAGATATTATCACTATTTCAAATCAGCACAGTGTGGTGACATGTACTTTCATTTAAGCTGATGTTTAGTGAACTACATTGAGTAATATATATAATGAGTTTTAATTAATATATTTGATATCATTTCCTTTCTATTTTTCTAACATTCCACTATGAAATTTTTCATAGAGAAAAGTTGAAAAAACTACAGTGAATATCCATATGCCAACCTACTGAATTTTATACTTAAAATTTTGCCCTATTTTATCACATCTACCCATCTGTACATCTTTCTCTTTGCCCATCAAGCCACCTGATTTTTTTATGTATTTCAAAGTAACTTGCAATAGCAGAGCATCTTCCCTTTAAATGCATATAATTCATCAGAGGTCAATATTTATTTTCTATCCTTGTTTTGAGATAAAAATGTATGATCAATAAACCTACAAATATTAAGTGCCACAATAGATGAGTCTGACAAATACATGCCATTACAACCCAACATTTAACAAGGTGTAGAACATTACTATCATCCCAGAATGGCTCTTTCCAGTTGATCTCTGTCTACATCATCCCCCCCAAAAAACAATAGATGATCCTTTTAGTTTCTTTTGCTCTAGAATTTCATACAAATGGAATCATAAAATATTTACTTTTGTGTACTTTTACACTCAACATACTTTTTGAGTTCGGAAGTTTTAATTCAGATTTTTTTCATATTGTTGAACATTGAATGTGATGTCATTTTTATTGCTGCACAGCATTCAGACTTTGAATATATCACCCTTTCTTTATCCATTCTGGATGGACATCTGGGCTCTTTCCAGCCTTTATTTATTATGAGTAAAACTGTAATGAACACCCTTTTATAGGTTTTTGTGGACATACACTTTCTTTTCTCTTGGCACTGCCAAATTATGAAGAACTTGTACAAGTAACCAGTTAAAAACTCCAGACCATTTTCTAACATGGTTAAATCATTGTATACACCCATCAACAATGACTAAATGTTCTAGTTGTTCCATATCCTGTCTAAAATTTTTTCTCTAAAATTTGATGATTGAAGATTTTTTAATTTTATCCCTGCTATTAGATATTAATGTTAGTCATTGTGGTTTTAAATTATATTGCTCAGATGACTTTTGCTGTCATATTTTGCATATTTTCACATCCTCATTATTGGCCATCTGTATGTCTTCCTTTATGAAGTATCTATTTAAGTCTTTTGTTTTTCTTAAGTTGTTTTTATTATCATAATATCTTATCATTATAGTAGTACCCGTTTGTTATATATAGTAATTACATTCAGCTTCAAGGTTTGATACGTATCCATATCGCATGCTGATTCTTTTTGCTTCCGCCTGGCCCTTCCCATTCTCCTCTCTTCCTCCTTCCCTATATCCCCTTCCCATCGCTTCTGATACCTCCATTTCCTGGTATGGCTCTTTATTTTGCTCTTTAAAGTGTTTACGTTTTCAGTCACTTCTTTCAGAGAGACCTATAATATTTAACTTTTTGTGACTGACTTATTTCACTTAGTATTATGGTCTCAAGATCCATCCACCTTCTTACAAATGACCTAAATATAATTCTTCCTTATGGCTAAGAAATTTATCCACTCATGTCTTGATGGGATATCTGCTGCTTCCATGACTTAGCTATTGTAGTTGTGCTGCTATAATCATGGGTATGCATGTTTTGCTGCAGTAGGATAATTTTAGCTCTCCTCGGTGGGTACTCAGGAGAAGTACATCTGGGTCATATGGAATTTCTATTTTTAGTTTTTTGACACATCCCCATACTGATTTCCAAAGTGGTGGTACTAGTTTTAATTCAACAACAGTGCAGAAGGGTTCCTTTTTCCCCGTAATCTCAGCAGCATTCGGTGTTTTCTTTTTAAATCTTTGAAAATGGTCATTCTTATTGGGGGAAGGTAGAATCTCAGTGTTGTTCTGAGTCACATTTTTCAAATGGTTAAAGATGCTGAACATGTATTCATGTACAGCCATTTGTATTTCTCCTTCTGAAAAGTGTCTTCACTTCAGTTTCCCATTTTTTCAGTGGGTCTTTTTTGGCAGTCTAAATTTTTTTAGTGCTTTTTTTAGCGATTTATATATTCTACACATTAGTCCTCTGTCTGAGGAGCAGCAGATGAAAATGTGTTCTCATCCTATAAGTTGTCTCTTCACTCTATTGGTTGTTCTTTGCTGTGCAGAAGCTTTTCAATTTGATATAACCTGTCCATTCCTATTCTAAACAAGACTCCTGTCTTCTGAAGAATAAATCTTGACTCTATTTGCATCAGTCTTCCTGACTTACCTTCTTGGTGTTCTTGAATCACCCTATTTATGTTGTCTAATTAATTTCCAGCACAGTTTACAGCTAGTAAACCTGTGCTATCAATGCCAATCTTTAATGTCATGAAAGCATAAACAAAATAATATTAGCAAAATGTGTAGAACATGGTCAGCCTGAACTACATAGTGAGACCCTGTCTCAAAAAAAAAAAAAAAGAGTGAGGGGAGATTCGTTGGTGGTTTGAGTTCTGTAAGAAGGGCAGGGCTACAGCTAGACCTCAAGGAAAGATATCTAAACATAAGGAGCTTCACAGCCAGAACTCTGAACACCACCAAGACTTCTCATCCACTCATTGCTTTTCTCTGAAAATGTATCTTCTTCTCTTAAACTAGCTACCGGAATGTGATGAGGAAAATGGCAGTCAGGAGCTACCTACCGTTACCACCATAGGAAAAGCAATACTATGCTTTCCCTTGTTTATCTCCAATTCAAACTTTTAAGTGGTGTGTTCTGGCCACCTTTCAACCACAGCTAGACCTGCAAGAACATGGAAACTCACATCCAGACCAACTGACTGGAGTGCTAGGAAGAACATTTCCCGGAGGATAGAGGAGTATAATCTGTGTAGCAGGCGAACTCTTTCTACCAATTCTTCCTAGCAGCTCTCACCACTCCCTCCCATTTGTACTTTCTGTTCTTGTTAAAGTGAACTCACTGCATTCTCCTGCATGTTCAGACCTCTGTTTTTACACAAAGTTTTTTCTTATCTTTGATCCCTTGACTGATCTTTTTTACCTTAATGAACTCACAGGATTTTCTCATCTTCCTCTCTCCAGAAAGAGGTAAGCTTTTCTTTCTCTTTACTTCTGTGGATCCTGAATTAGTTTAATAAACATATGTGGGACAAAGCAAGTCAAGGAATTTAAAATTTTAAAAAACTATGTACAACAGAAATACTACATTTTAAAAGAAAATTAAATATGTGGCTTTGTCACATGAATATGTCTATTTTGGATAAAAATTAAGCCTACCCTTAGAGTGAGATAAATTCCTAAGCTTTAGCCGAGACAGTTTGATTCAACTACTTCTGCATTTTCCTCTGAAAAATTTATGACATATTGATGTTCAAAAATAAATGCAACTCAACCTAAAGGTAGTTATCTTTGTTTTAAGCATGTAAGGAGTCAAAGTTGTGACTAGCTTTTGCCTTTTTTGTCTACTTATAATTTTGTCAGAAAGTGGAAGGTTGGGTTTATTAAGCTAAGAAATATTTTGTGTGGTATTTTGGCATATTTTGGGGGGAAAAATGGCACAGAAATGGATGAGAGGTGGTTTGATTTAGGGAGCTGGGGTTGAGTCTGCATTATATTGGGTATTTTATAAGCTATTGCTAGATATGGGGAGGAAGAAGATGGGATATTTTAGGGCTAGTACTACTTTGCTAACAGATCTTAATTAAGAAAATGCAGTGGAAAGAAGCCTATCTCTGTGCAAATAGGCTTTTGGTCTTATCATCCCACATGGAATTTTGTTGCTTTCCTTTACCTTTCAACTGCTTTTCCTTTCACCTGTTATTTTGTCTGCTTCACAGATTTCACTCTTCTCCCCTTCTGGGAAATGCTCCCCCTAACACTCCAGCCAATTGGTCTTAATGTGAGCTACTATGTTCCCATGGATGTAGTCGATGGCTAAAAGGTTTATATGTACCCAGTAGATGGTGTGGTTGATTCACTTACAGGGAGGTAACTACATTCAGTGGAGCCCCTTCAAAGAATTAGGAGTGGAACCCCTCTACTTTCCGCTCAAGTGAGTAGTAGGCATGAGGAGAGCAGAGGTATCTCCCACACAGAATTCTCATGAGGGCCACATGCTAACCAGAATACTTGTTGTGTTTGTGCTTGGGGAGGTAGAGAATGTCCTAAAGGGCCTTGTGTATGCCCTGTATCTTGCCAAATCCATGAAAGTCTCCATAATGTGAGAGACACAGTGACTTAGAATGAAGTATAGGGGCTGCAGACAGCGACTGTGACAGAAGTGAATGAATGCTGTCACAGCAGCAAGCTGTGGCATGAGAGTCTGGGACAGTAAGAAAGGAAGATCTCAAAATGTCCTGGAGACTGATATCAGTTGCTGAAATGATAGGTAAAATTATACAATTGTACCACCTGAATGTAAAACCAACCACCCTATTTCTGACCTGATATACTTCTCCGACTTGACAAATCCTCTGAAAGACAAAATGAATTTTGCTCGTGGGTTCTCAAATAGCACACATTTTTAATTGACCAAAAGATACTGCCGGAGTTTTGTAAAAACTGTCCAAAGTAGGAACTTATGTGACAGGAAGCAAGAGAAGCATATCATGTCACCCAAAAAGACCATGGTTCTTTAGTCCCAACATTCATCCAAGATGTTATTTGTTGGGTGTTGGAAGATGGCCAAGGAATGCACATGCCAAACGGTCTCACAACATACTCAGACTCATCAAAATATGCCTGGAAGGATAGCACCTTGCCACCTTTCCAGGAACAATGTTACCACTGTCCTGGCTGTCAAATTTGGGGTATAAGTCTTTATGTCCCACATTTAGGAAAATAGCAATAATTATAATAATAACTTATTTAGTAACTGTCATGTGCCAAGCTCTATGCTAAAATCTATGCATGTATTCGATCTTTTAATTCTCATAATAGCTTTAGGATAAACAGGACTCACAAGTCCTACAAAGTCACATGGTTAGAAAGCACAGATGCAGGAATCAAAGCTGTATCTTAGTGGCCTCAGTGCCTGTACTCTTCACTATTATTTTATCTGTTCTGAGAGCCCCTCAGCGCTACACACTAAGAGTATGTTGAAGTTAGAGTTGCCTTGCTAGAAAGAGTATGTTTTCTTCATAACAGAGAACCAAGATAACCCCTGCAGGAGCTGATAAAGAGTAAGTGTCGCCTCACTTGTAAAAGAACTACAGTCTTGGGTTAACAAAAAGAACCAACCTTGGTACTGGGGCAGCAGAAGCACCAGGCCCCAACCTATCACATGTCATTCTGGTGATAAACACAGATAGAATTGAATGCACAGATAGAAGCAAAGGTGGAATTTCTGCCTTTGCATTTAAGGGGAAAAGAGAGAATGGGAGCAAAAAAAATGGAAACAAAGCTCTGTAAACAGGGCGGGGAAGAAGCATTGAAGAGGGGCAAGAGAATGGGGAAAAGGAAAAATTAAGATATATCATGTACAGGTATAAATTCCCTATAATGAATGTGATTGTTATGTATGGCAAATATGCACCAATAAAAAAATGAAAAAAAGAGAACCCTTACCTGTATATGGGAGTATTGTTCAGAATTCCTGGCCCAGAGCTGGAAGATAGGATGGCACATAGCGAGGGAGCAAGAAAATGTTGGTGGCAGAAATGGTAAGTGGACTAAGAGTGGTCTGGAGTGGATTTAGAAGGAAGCTAAAGTAGCCTGAGTGTCTTGTGAAAAGTGTGCACTCTTCAGACACAGTGTAAGGAGGACATTCTCTTCAGAATGTGGCCTTACAAATAAGGACATCATGGATAGCATCAAGCATTTTGAGTTAGATGGGGAGCCTCGCCGGCTGAACCAAGACTTCATCCAAAGTGCTACCTAACACTTCAGTAAGAAGGCTAGGTTCCTTGATCAGGTATAACTCTGAAATGTGTGACACCCTTCCTCAGTTGAGACCTGAGAGATAGGTCCCCTGTGAAGTTATAAACATACACTTCCAGCAAGAGTGGACACATGCGTGCACACGCGCGCGCGCACACACACACACACACACGCACACACACACCAGTAGAGAGGTGGGTGCATCACTAGCATTGCTTCTACTCTGAGCCCACAGTCTGCCAGTTCAGAAAAGCGTTGAGAGGTTTCAGTACCAGTTCAGTGTGAAGGGCTCTCCTGAGGCCTCTGTGGAATTCAGCCAAAAAAAAAAAAAACAAAAAACAAAAAACTAAGTCATCCCTTTCCATCTCCCGGGCAAGAGGCCAGAACAATCACTGACCCCACCTCGTGCTGATGCCTATGGACATCATGGATGGTATGCCCATCTGCTGTCACAGCAGGATGAAGAAAAACCAACAATTACAATGTGCTTTAAAAACACAGACTGTCTAACAAGGCTTTCATCTTTTTTCTGGAATCACTTTCTATTTAGTTGCAACTACCAAAAAAGGAGGTGGTCTAGAGGATTGTCTGCCATGAATAATAATATTCTGCCTATTATCAGAGCAGTTGTTTGTTCTATGACTACTAAAACTGCACGTGTTGCATATGGAAATGATATAGAAAAGTTGTGATTGTTGTATTTAGCCCATAATGATCACTACAACATTCACTGTACAGTTACTGTTTGATCCTTTCTACAGTGGCAAATGGAAATATTACTTCACTAGGAAATTCAGCCTTTCATGGAACTCTGCCAAAATTCAAAGCTTCATCTTTAAGTTGACTTACAGAAATTTAAACAACTAAACCTGGAGATCTGAGAATAAATTATTTTTAATAACATTTTAAATAATGTTCTTATTCCATTAACAGAAATTATTACTTCTAAATGTGTAATAATATTTCACATTATCTTCCACAAATGTAACTTTTACACTGAGAAGTAGACTTTCACTATAGAATGGACACAGTGATGACTGAGATTCTTTTAGCTAACAAGGGAATTGGCAGATATTTTGTATAAATCAGACATTTAAATATATACACAATCATAACTGTTTAAATATTTAACAAAATATTCTTAGCCAGAACACACAATTTAGAGAATACTCCTGAATCACTTCATGTCATTCACAGTTCACACATTATGTGCACTCAATAAGCACAAGCATTGATCTTTCTGTTGGGCCTATTTTATGTTTTCCATATCCAGTCAGATTTAGCCAATTCCCCAAAATAACTTTATAATCAATTGTCACATCTAATTCAGAATGAAAGGGAGTAGGGGCTAGAACTTTAACAAACTCATGAACAAGTTGCTCAACTGTAATTATTTATTTGTGAAATAGTTGAGGTTGGGGGAAAAGCAACCTAAAATTCAATGAGTACTACTATTACCTGAAGTAGTTTTCATTTTCTTGATTCATTACTCAACTCTCATCTTTGTCCCCTTATCATCACCTCCTGTTCACTTCTTGTTAACTCTCTGTTCCATTCTCTTCAGTGGCCTTTCAGAAATTTCTCTTCCTCTAGGTTCCTAAAATCCCCAATCACAAGACTCCACTTCCAGCTTACTACCTTTCTGAGAAAATAGAAACTGTCTGAGGAATTTTTTCCTTTTACTTCCTTTCTCTTCCTTTGTGAATTCCTCTGTGCTGTACATTGCATTCCTCCTTTCCATCTTTGGCTCCAGGATAAAATGTCCGTTCTTTTGGCAAGTTTATCTCCCTGATCTTCACTTTTGTTCCACAAAACCCCTATCTCCTTATTTCCTTGCTCCTTCCGCTCTTTCTTGAATCCCTGATCCCTCCTGATCTTTCTCTTCTTCTGCCTTCTTAAGAAGACCACATCTTTAAAACTAATAAGCCAAAACCTAACACTTCATTCCTTCAGCATTCACATCGTGAGAGGAACACTGTGCATGCGCTTTCTGCATTTCTCCACTGGTCCCTTCCTTACCAGCCCCTTCTAGAATCATGAATGGCCTCGTACACACCAAGCCCACTACAGACTCTCAGGCTTCCTGCACCATTTAATGTTACCAATGGTTTTATGTCTCCTCTGTTCCTTTGTTTTTTGTTTCCAGGTTTTTTGGGGGGGGTTGTTTTGTTTTGTTTTGTTTTGTTTTGTTTTAGTTTTTGACCCTGTGCTATCCTGTTTCTCCTGAGCTCGCCCCAGTCATGTCTACCTCCTCTGGTCCTCCTCCATTCTCTTGTGCTGTGACATGAGGTATTCCCCATGGTTTTACCCTTGGTCCTTCTCTTTACACCCCCACACACACACTCTATTGTTGGACATTTCTGTTTTCCAGGATTCCACTAACATCTACATCTCCAGCCCAAAAGTCCCCTTCCCCAAGCTCCACACGAACATCCTCTACTGACAGACAACTTCACCCAGAAAACCAAGATTTCCCTAAAGGCACAAATCATATTTCAATCATTTTCATACCTCAACCACCCACTTCCACCATCCAGGGACAGGAACGGAGTAATAATTCAATAAAGGTTATTCAAACTACAGTAAACAGTATTTTCCATCATCACCTGAAACTCAGCTGACACAGAACTAAACAGCTGTCAGGCTGCCACAAACCAAAACAACCCGGCCTCTTAACTTCCCTATTTCTCTTAATGCTATTACCCACTTCCAATTCCCAAAACTTAAAGTCTCCACTTAAAGACCAGTGGAGAAATGCAGAAAGCACATGCACACTGTTCCTCTCACCATGTTAAGAGACTCAATGTTAAGCTCAATGTTAAGCTCTCAATGTTAACTCAATGTTAAGCTCCCACTTAACTCTTTTCCATCTCCCATAAATCCAGTAAGTGGTCATGCGCTGTTCACTCCAGCTTCCTCATGTTTTACATCCACTTACTCATCTGCCTTCCTTTCGCCATAGGCTCAGTTCAAACCTTTAATTACCTCCCACGTATTTTACAGTAATAACTTCCTAGAGCAGTTTCTGTGTCTCTTCTCCACAGTGCTACTAGATTAATCGTCACTTCAAACAATGGTAATATACATTACTTTCCATTTCAAAAATTGTTAGTATTTATATCTTTAGCAAATTTCAAACATCCTGCTCTAGCAAAGTTCTTCATAATATCACCTTAATGCCGAAAAGTTTGAGAGGACCGGCTCTACTAAAGTTAAAAAAAGAAAAAAGATGAAAGGGTTCTCGTCGATCAATTAACAATTGGCAGAAAACAGGACAGCTCTAAATTCAGCTACTTGCTCTTTCCATCAGGGTTGCTGCTCCTTTTCGGTTTCCCTTCTCTTTACCGCCTGGCTTGCTCCAGTTACTCGGTTTCCACTCCCCCCGAGTTCAGCTAGTGCACAGCACAGTGTGGCTGCTTCTAGCACCTTCTAAACTTTGGGAACTCAACTCACCCTTGTAATTTCTGCTCCCTCTCCTCATTGGCTCAGTTTCATGATTTCCCCACTCCAAATTCTATAGAGTCCACATGGCCCGCCCGGTCTTTCGAAGATGAGTCACAAAAATGTCACAGAACGGCCTATAGATTCTATGGATTGTCTGTGCTGTATCGGGTGCTCATCCTATCCCAATCAGCTGTGATTCAGTCATGTGGAAATGGGAAGGACAGCAGGTTCAAAAACCAGACTCTAAAGCCAGAGTTGTGGGCAAAAGATTCTTTTAGAAGGAGGTAAGGAAGGGCAGGCAGAGATCAACATCTCTACAGCAGATCAGTATAGATGGCATAAATGTACTCCATTAATTATGTATAATTATGTGTCTATTTTTTAGCTTTCTTAAATGTTTAAGGAGGTGGAAATACTAAGTATTCTGATTTGAGCATTATACACTGGATATTTGTCTCAAATAATGACATGATACACAATAAACTTGTACAATTAAAATAATAAATAAAACTTTTAAATATCCTGCCTATTCTACATGGACACCATAATCCTACCAATGTAGAACTGCCGCCTTACGGACCCACTCCACAATTTTATTACTCCATGTCTTTGCTCACATTTAGAATAATCTCTGCCATCATCTGTCTCAAAACCTACTAATCTGTGGACACATTATTCACAAGACAGTCATTGCACAAGAAAACAAAGCTAAGAAAAATTACTTGAGCACACTAAAAAAATACTGAGACTAGGTACAATTCTGTCGATTAAATTAGCACATACATTACAATGACATATATGTGTCTTCCTATGAAATATAGCAAAAAGTGAATATATTTAAATGATGTCAAAACTCCACAAAGATGTCCAAATATATATAAGAAGAGCATAACTAAAATCAAGAATTTAAAAAATAACCTCACCACATCAAGTAGCATTGCAATGACAATAAAGATACTTTATAAACGGCTGGTGGTACTGTAAAACAGTAGAATCCTTTCAGAACATGATTTACCAGTATGATTCGTTTTGGATAGCTCAGAAAAAATCTAAATAGGGAAACAAAATTACCCTTCAATCAGATCAAAGACCATTCAACATTGGTGTATAATCTTCTACTCCTTCCTACCATATACATTTTACCTTGTCTCTGTTTTTAATTGAAATTTGGAATTAGGTATACTGTTTTATTACCCTTTTTTTTCTCCATCAACTATCTTATCAACAGTCTTCAAAAATAGAGTATAACATTTGAATAGATGATAATAGACTCTCTCACGCTTTTGAGCTGCTGTTTCAGGCTGACATTAAACTCCTGGGATTAAGCCATCCTGCCTCAGCCCCTAATGCCTGTCCCCACACCCCTGCCAAATGATAGGCACATGGCACCATGCACCACTAGATTTTTTGACAAGGAAAAATTCTTAGTGCTAGTTTTCAGACTGGTCTACATTTTCATAATGACTGATAGACTATAATGAACATCCATATATGTAAATCTTTTGTACACACCTCTGATTATGATCTTAAAATAAGTTCACAGAGGTATACTTGACAGGGCAAAGAGTACAACCATTGAAAATAACTTTTTTAAAACTTCTACATGTCAATTTAACCAACACTGTGGCCTGTATTAGGATAAGGAGAAAGAAACAGAAGAGGGAAGGAATGGATAGTCCAGAAAGCCAAAGCCCAGTTACCCACAGCAAGAAGTCAATGATGCATAAAGTGAAAAAAGCTCACTGGGCGTGGTGGCGCACGCCTGTAATCCCAGCACTCTGGAGACTGAGGTAGGAGGATCACCACAAATTCAAGACCAGCCTGGGTTACAAAGTGAGCTCAAGGCCAGCCCAAAATGCAAAGTGAGACCTCGTCTCAAAAAAATAAAAAAAAGTTGAAAAAAACCTCTAAAGTTAATATAAGCCTTTTATTTAAAAATAAGGAGATGGAACAATTAATAAAGTACCAAAATGAACAGGAATCAAGCATGGGAAAATACGGTCCAGCATACTGCTGTACTTTTTGTAAGCTTTCTCTGTGTGACTTTTTTTAACATGCATTTTTATTGGTTTGATGAACATACAAACCAATTTGAAAAGATAAAACCAGAAATATAATTCAGATATAAATACAGTAGATACACAATCTGGTCTGCAAGCCCAACTTGCACAATAGGGCAGAAAAAAATTCCTAGGTACATTGTCTAATAGAGGCCTTAAATTATTAATTTCGTGAGATTTTACTGAGAACTCTCCATAAACAGAGCATCTGACTAGATGCTGTGTGAGACACTAAGAAAAACTCTTTTTATTCTCTCCAGAGAGAAGACAATTACTGCCAACGGGGGAAACATTCCCTCTTCAGGACTCAGCTATGGAACGTTAGAAAATTACCTATTCAAGAAACATTCAAGTCCTCTCTGAGACTGATAAAAATAGAGAAATATCTAGACACCAATTCCTCAGGTGAAGTGGAGAGTGGCGATTTTTCTTCCTTCAGAAAATGTTTTGCATTTCTTCACAGACCTAGAAAACACACCTTAGGCTGTCCTCAGCAGAGTATATGTCAGGAAAATTGGAAAGATCAAAGGAAAATAAGGGTAATGGGGGTAAATGGAGTGTTAGGGGCCTTAATTCTCAGGCGATTTCCTCACAGATCTTGCCACCGGTCTGAGACAAATGTTCAGTTCCAATGTGTTCGCTTTACTGTAGGGGCAGGAAAACTAAGGAGAAGGAATTTTGTCTAAAGAGATTGGCATGGGGTAACACGCCCAAATTATTCCCCCTCTTTACACCACCCTGCTGCAGGCTCCTGTGTAGTAAGCAATGAATCAGACATGTTCCCACAGCCAATGATTAAGTCTCTGTCTCCTTGATGTTACCTCCAGATAATACACGAAAAGGAGAGATGGGGTCCTGCCTCCTGCTCATTCCCAGCCACCTCTCACCCTCTCCCTCTCTATTGCACATTTCTCCCCTAATCTCTTCCTCTTACTTTCTACTTCTTCCTTGGCTCAAATCCCATTTCTGTGTTTCCCCTTCTTCTCTCTCTCCTAATAGTCACTCATTGCAGCTCTGCCCATATTCAAGAACTGAGCGAGGAAGGAGAACATTTCTTGCTCATTCTTGACTTTCCTGAATGAAGAACCATAAATTTACTTTTAGTTAATAGAAGTCTGGTAATAAAAATACCTAACAAAAATCCAGCTTACATTTTAAATACAGATTAAATGATTTGTCAGTTAATTACAACTTCATGAACCATTTTCTCATTGTTTTTGAGTAAGTACAAATTTGGTTAGATTTGTTTTGATTCTCAGTGGTAAACTATATGATTATGTTATTTATAACCACTATTTGAGTATATTTATTTTTATTTTTTTAATGCTAAATTAAATACATGATTATATTTTCCATTTCTACACTTTTTTATCTTTTTTTTCTTAAGCCTCCAGGTGCATTTATTTCTCTGCACTATTTTAAGTATAGTGGAAGAAATTAAGACTCTAAACTTATGTAGTTTCTCATAGTTCTTTGCATTTAAAAATATTTTCCTAAAATTAAATGTTAATTTCCTATCACCTTGTTTGAAACACTGTATTGCTTCTATTGTTTGGGTGTTGTTTTGTTTATATCTGCTTATTTGTTAATATGTTCTTGTTCTTTATCTTTTTTTATTTTTAAAAGTAAAAGAAAGAAAACATTAACAAACAGACACAAAGTAGCACAAGAACAGTAGAATCAAAACTGAATTACAGACAAGGTGACAGGGAATTAATAATGGTTGTCATATTACATATTGATAACTTCAAAGTGTGTGCTCAGGAAACACATATAGACATACAAGATTGATCAAACAACTAATCATTAACTGTTCCTTACCATAAAGCGACATAAGTCAATAGCGGATCCATGTTAGCCATCCTGCATGTACATACATACATACATATTTGTCCCTTCCTTTTCTCCTTCCCCTCATCCCATTTGCTCTTTACTTTTGAGAAGTTTCCTTTCATACCTCCTAATTTATATTCCCACTTTCAGGTTCTTACACTAGTGATACAATACGTTGCTTGCACATGCACATCTGATTTATTTCACATATGAGTATGGTCTCTAATTGTGACCATTTGCCTATAAAAGCCTCAAGTTTGTCTTTCTTTATAGCTGAGTAATATTCCATTATATAAAAGGCCACAGTTTTTTTTATCCAGTCCTCTGTGGATGGACATTGGGTTGCTTCCACGATTTAGCTTTTTTTTTTTTTTTTTTTATCTTTTTGAGGCAGGGTTTCACTATGAAGTTCAGGCTGGCCTTGAACTCACTTCGTAGTCCAGGCTGGCCTCAAACTTGCAATGATCCTCCTGCCTCAGCCTCCTGGGATTACAAGCATGCACAACCATGCCCAGCACCCATTTCTACATTTACTAAAATCCCTTTAAAATGTTTGTCTAAGGTCTGGGCCTTAGACATCCACTCTCATAGAATTTCCTTCTCCAACCTTTACTACTCTCAAATAGCAGTGTTTGGAAAAGAAAGGTGAATGTTCCCTGCTCTCATCCAAGACTACACTGATCAACACAAGTCTCTTCTAATAAGCAAGCAATATGATGCTCATTTCTTGGAAGTATTTACATCCAAATGTTATGTTGAGTAAGCTCAAGATCATGTCCCACATGAAATGAACTCTGAAAATGAGACTTAGAATCTCAAAAAAAATCACTTATAGGATAAACATTGTATCTTCCAGTTAGGATAGAGACATTTCAGGAAGATTCTGACAGGAGGGGTGAAATTAGTCTATCATATGAACACATCAGCTAAGAAATAGGACAGGACACCAGAAATAGCTAAAACTAAGCAAGTACTTAGATTATACAAGGAAATTTTCACAAACTATCTAAATTTTGATAAATGTTCAAAATTATGCTTACAGTATAATAAATTCCAGAATATCACCTTAAAATAGTCTATGATTAAGACAAAACACATCACCCATATTTGTTGATGACTAGAAAAACTGAATAGAATTGTTACATAAATTAAGATTCAAAAGTTCTATTTTCTACCAGAATGACAGTTCCAAATACTATCACTCAGTTTTCCTAATTCTTCCTTTGTGGTGTCATGGGGGAATTAATTCATAACTGATGGAAAAAAATTCACAGGCTTAGTCTGTGTTAAGCATTGCACTAAGGAACTGAGGGCATATCTATGCCTTATGTGATGCACAAAATGTCAAAATTCAAAGTAATACAATAGAAACAATGTAAGCATAAACAAATATAAGTATAAACAATGTAAGTATTCCTTTGGCAAAGTATAATTACTGATTCAATCTTTATTTAAAATTTTGACAATTTGTCCATCATGGATTTTTGTTAATATTTACCTTTTTAAATATCATATTAAAATGTATTTACCCTTGATTGCTAGGCTTCTCAGTATTCCTTTAAATTTTACACTGTACATAGAATAGTTCATTTTTGTATCAGCTTGACTGAGCCACTGAGTCCCCAGATCAATCCTTATCTGAGTATGTGTTTCTATAGATGGGCATTTATATTGATAGACTGAGTAAAGCGTATTGCCATCCCCGTAGTCCAGGTGTGACACTTCTGCTGTAATAGGTTACTGACCAGAGAAACTATATCACTGAAAGAGTGAAAAAGGATGCATCATACCATAAAGAATCAAGTATTGTCAGTAACTTGCAGATAACAGAAACCATGGTTAAGTTGAAAAATAAGACCCACCAAAGGCTGATCAAACTTTCCAATCCTTGTGTTGGAGGAGGAGCTTGGTGGTGCTTAGAGAATGTGCTTAACATGCCTGTACTAGTCATCTTTTCCATCACCAGGACAGATGACCTAACACCCACAACTGAAAGGAGGAAATGTTTAATCAGGCCCACAGTTTTAGGGCTTTCAGTCCATAATCTGCTGTTTCCAAGGCAAGTATATCATGGTAGAGGGGTGTAGTGGAACAAGGTGCTCACTTCATGTTGGTTAGAAAGCAGAGCAAAAGAATAGCACCAAACCAGGTGTGATTACATACATCTGTAATCCCAGCACTCAGGAGGCTGAGGCAGGAGAATTGTGAGTTCAAGGCCAACCTAGGCTACAAAGTGAGCTCAAGGCCAGCCTGAACTGCATAACGAGACCCCATCTCAAAAACAAACAAACAAACAAACAAACAAAGAATAGCACCAAAGAGGAGAGAACAATTGTATGGGAACTCTCTGTATTTACTGGACAATTCTCCTGTAAAGCTAAAATTGCACTAAATTAAAGTCTATTTTAAAAAGACAATGGGACAAACAGAAAATGGTAGAGTGAAGGCTGGTGGTGTATGAGAACTTCTTTATGACCTGAAACGCAAACACCTGGAATCAACTTAGCAAAGAGAAAAGGAAGAACTCTGGAAATCAACAAAAGAAACAGAAAAACTAGAAATCACAGAGAAACTGAACACAATGCAGAGAAAAGGACAAAGCAGACTAGAATGCTACCTCTGTCTCCATAAACAAAAGGCAAGCATGGAGTGGGTTGCCACTCCAAGGAGAAACAGCAGATTGGGCTGGCAGAACTAGCCCCACGAAAAGGCCACGTTTATTGTAAGCTGCAAAGACAGTGTAGGATTTTACTCTGAAAGTAACTCTGTCTGTATGACATGCTAGAGTTGGAGAAGAAATCTATTGCATGGCCTGCCATATTTGAGAGTGTTTAATCAGGTGCCATTTTGCAAAGGGGTCAAATGTTTAAGACTAAACTACAGAACAACTACAGTTACAGGTTTCTGGAGTCACCCTACCACAGTGACTGTGTGGAAGACAGCCAGCCATAAAAGAAAGTAGCAGAGAGGGCACAATCCAGATACAGACCGCCTGAGAAGTTTAAACTCAGACCACAAAGGACATGGAAATTCTGTCCTCTGTGGTGAAAGGAAAGGTCATTGATGTGTGATTTTTCAGAGATCCTGGGTCAGAAACCGCAGGCATTAAGTCCAGTGGAGTGTTTGACTCCACTTTCACCCGCTGTTGCTTATACCAAAAACAGAACTCTGGTCTGTTTACTCTCACTATTTGCAATATGATTAAGGATACACCTCAGTATGAATGGTTGCCATAGCCTGGGGTGTATGGACAGAGAGAGCTCTGGGACAAGTTGAGTGGGGGCAGACCTCACAAACCTACAGGCTATAAAGCTGGGAGGAGAAAACAGTGACTTCAGGCAAACTGAGGGACATAGAAACTAAGAGTAGCTGGAGGGAATACAGCTGAAGGGAGGACACCATTGACCAACCATTCCCAGCAAGAAAGTTAGAGCAGATCCAGCATTCACAGAAAAATGTGAGTGTGGAAACAAAGTAAAACTAAGTCATGATTAACTATCCCTCTCTTGTATCTGGTAGATTTCAATACTGTAGACCTTGGAAACAAACTACTTATTCACAAACACAGGTAATTTTTTGAACTAATTTCTCTTGTTCTTTGTTGGGTTTTTTTGGTATTTGGGTTGGCTTTTTAAAAGTTTTTTTTTTTTCTTCTTTTTTCTATTTCTTTCTTTTGGTCTCTTTTCTTTTTTATTCTTTTTCTCACTGGTTCTTTTCTAGGTACTTTTATCTCATTCTATTAATTTTCTTTTACTCCTTAACAGGATCCTTCAGCTCACTTTTCTCTCCTGCTCCTCATCTTCTTTTTCTTTATTTTTCAAATTTCACTTCTTTTTTCCCCTTTCCTATTCCTTATTAGTATTACTGTTAAGCTTTATTAATCTTTAGCTAGTTAGTTAAATCTATACAATTATTATTGGATTCTTTTCTACTGTTAATTGTGGTATAAATTGTTGCATTTAGTAGATAGTTATTGTTTGTCAACATTAAGCTGGTCTTTGTGCCTACATTAATATGGCAGTTTTTTTTGTCAAAGATAGTACACTAGCAGATTTAATTGGTTCTTATGGTATGTCAATAGCCGGTTTCTTTCTGAATGTATTATTGTTGCTGATTTCATTGCTACTCCCAAGGTGGGACAATCGTTGCTATTATTTGATTTTTAATGTATGCCAATATCTGGTTTGTTTTGTACCATCAACATTACTGTGGAAATGGACTTCAAGCCAAAACAGATCAGAAGAGGCAAAGAAAATGATTACCTGTTAGCTAAGGGACTAATTCAACAAGAAGAGATAATGCTTACAAATATATATATGCCAACCACTATGCAGCCAACTTCATAAAACAAACACTCTTGGACACAAAAGATTAGATGAACATCAACACAATTATAGTAAGGACCTTAATCATTAACCACAGTTAACTAGACAAAAAAAAAAATCAAAACAGAAATACCAGACTTGAACCACACCTTTGAAAAAAATGGCCCTAATAAATATCTAGTGTTCTACCCAACAACAACAGAATACACATTCTTAGCAGCACACAAAATGTTCTCCAAAACAGAACACATACTAGCCCATAAGGCAGGCTTAAATAAATACAAAAGAATCAAAGTTATCCTATGCTTATGATCAGATCATAGTGGACTAAAACTAGACATCAAAAGAGACTACAGAAATCTCAAACACATGGAGATTAAAAAACACACTCTTGAATAATCAATAGGCCACAGAAGAAATCAAAGAAGAAATTAGACAGTTCCTGAATCGAACAATGCCAAGAAAATATATCAGAACCTATGTGACACAATGACAGTTCTAAAATAAAGCATAGCTGACAATGCCCACATCAGACAGCCCAATAAACAACCTAATGGTGTACTTCATGGTCCTAATAAAACAAGAAAACATCTTAATCCAAAGCTATACAAGAAAGGAAATTATAAAGAACAGAGAAAATTTTTTCCTTTGTTTCATAGAAAAATTAATGAAATTGTGACTAAAAAAAATAAGAAATTAGTGAATCAAAGAGCTGTTTTTTAAAAATATATATATATATGCAAACTACGCAAACCCTTAGCCAATCTTATCAATAAAAAGGAAAGAAGACCTGAAACAGAAGACCCATATCCAAGCAATTAGCAATGAAAAAGGAGAAATCACAACAGGCAGTGCCAAAATCCAGAAAACTATTAGTAACTATTTGAAAAACCTATACCCTAACCAATTGGAGAATTCAGAAGAAATGGATAGCTTCCTAGATCCACATGAATTACAAAAACAGAACCAGGAAGATATTTTAAAAGCCTAGAATAATCCAATAGGCAATAAAAAATCTACTAAAAAATAAAAAATCAGGACCCATTGGATTCACCACTGACTTCTATAAGTACTTCAGGGAAGATATAATACTGATAATCCTCAAACTCTTTAATGAAATTGAAAGGGAAAGAGTACTGCCAAATTCATTCCTGGAAGCAAGCATTACCTCGACTCCAAAACCAGACAAGGACTCAACCGTAAAAAGAAACTACAGCCCCATCTCTTTAGGAAACACAGACATAAATATCCTCAACAAGCTAAGAGCAAACAGAATGTAATAAATCATTACAAAGATCATACATCATAACCAAGTAGGCTTCATCCCACGGGTATAAGGATGGTTCAAAACACTCAAATCAATAAATACAACATATCATATAAACAGAAGCAAGGACACAAACCACATGGTATCTCACTAGACACAGAAAAGCCTCTGACAAAATCTAACATCCATTTATGATTTAACAAAAAACTGAAGAACAGAGACATAAAAGGACCTTATCTCAATCTGATATAATCCTTTTATAACAAACCTACTTGCTCACATCATATTAAATGGTGAAAAACTGAAAGAAAGCTTTCCCTCTAAAATCAGAAAGAAAACAAGGATGACCACTATCACCACTCCTGTTTACTATCACACTCAAAACTTTAGCCAGAGTAATTAGGCAAGAAAAGGAAATAAAGGGAATATATATGCGAAAGGAAGAAGTCAAACTATCTTTATTTGCAGATGGCATGGCTCTTTACATAGAAGACCCAAAAAATTCCACCAAAAGACTCTTACAAGTAAAAACAAGGGCTGGGGATGTAGCTCAGTGGAATAAGTGCCTGCCTGGCAAGCACAGCGTCCTGAGTTCGATCCCCAGTACCACCACCAAAAAAAAAAAAAAAAAAAAAAAAAAAAAAAAAAAAAAAAAAAAAAAAAAAAAAAAAAAAAAAAAAAAAAAAAAAGTAAAAACAAAATTCAGCTGAGTAGCAGGGTACAAAATGAACACACAAAAATCAGTAGCATTCTTCTACACCAATAATGAAATCAGTGAGAAGGAAATTAGGAAAAAAATTACAATTCATAATAACACTAAGAAAAATTAAATATTTAGGAATTAACCTAACCAAGGAAGTGAAATACCTTTGCAACAAAAGTTTGATCTCTTCTGAACAAGGAAATCAAAGAGGATGTCACATAATTGAAAGATAACCTCTGTTCTTGGATAGGCAGAACCAATAGGGTCAAACTAGCCATACTTCCTAAACTGATATACAGATTTAATGCAATGCAAGTCAAAATATCAATAGCAATCCTCAGAAAACTAAAGAAAAGAATACTAAAATTCATGTGGAGACACAAAGAGACACGGACTAGCAAAAGCAATTCTGAGTAAGAGAGCCAAACAGGAGACACCATAAACCTGTATTTCAACTTATATTACAAAGCTAAAATGATCAAGAGCAGCATAGTATCAGGGGAAAAAAATAGACATGTGGGTCAATGAAACAGAACAGAGGATATAGAAACAACCCTAGGCACATTCAGCCATCTGATCTTTGACAAAGGGGCCAAAATCATATGCTGGAGGAAAGAGAGCCTCTTTAACAAATGGTACTGGGAAAACCTGTTCTCCACACGCAGAAGATTGAATCTAGACCTGTATCTCTCACCCTGAATTAAAATCATATCAAAATGGGTCAAAAATCTAGATATTAAAACAAGCAGTCTTCTGGAAGATGAAGTCAGTAAAACTCTTGAAGACACAGGCATAGGCAAGAACTTTCTTAACAGAACCCCAACTGCACAAGAAATCACATCAAAAATCAATAAATGAGATCATATTAAGTTTTAAAACTTCTTCACAGCAAAAGGAACAACCAACATAGAGAAGAAATGACCTAAAAAATGGGGGGGGGAAATTTTGCAGCTAATCCTCAGACAGAGAACTAATATCTAGAATATATAAAGAACATAAAACTTAGACCCCTCCAATAAAAGATCCAATCAAAAAATGGGCAACTGAAATGAACAGACACTTCTCAGAAGCAGTACAAATGGCCAATAAGTACATGAAAATATTTTCAACATCTCTGATTATTAGAGAAATGCAAATTAAAAGAAACAATGAGATTTTTATCTTATCCAGAAAAAATGGCTGTCACTAGGAAATCAAATAACCAATTGTAGTGAGGCTTCAGGGGAAAAAGGAAACCTTCTACATTGCTTATACAAATGAAAACTAGTACAACAACTAGGGAAATCAGTATGGAGATCCCTCAAAACATTAAAAATAGAAATTCCCTTCAACCTAGTTATTTCTCTTTTAGTCATCTTCCCAAAAGGGTTTAAAATGCCATATTACAGTGAAACACATATATCCAAGTTTATAGCACCACAACTCAAAATAGCTAAATCTTGGAAACAAGCTATGTGGTCATCAACAGATGAATGGACCAAAAAATAGATAACATTATTGAAGATATTAAGCATAGAAAAAAAGGACTTTCTGAAAAGAAACCCAATGGCATAGAAAATGTCAATAATCAACAGTGGAATCAGACCAAACTAAAAAGCTTCTGTACATCAAAAGAAACAACCAACAGAATGAAAAGACAACCTATAATTTTTGCCTGCTATTCCTCAGACAGAAGACTAATCTCTAGATATATAAAGAACTAAAATAATTAGACCCCCAAAATAAAGATCAAGTCAAAAAATGGGCATGCTAAATAAATAGACAAATCATTGGCCATACAGAAATGCAAATTAAAACCAAACTGAGATACCATCTTACTCCTGAAAGAATGGTTATTATCAAGAAATCAAATAACTACAAATGCTGTTGAGGCTGCAGTGGAAAGGAATCCTTCTATATTGTTGAAAGAAAT
The DNA here is from genome assembly GCA_004027595.1 of Dinomys branickii. Lineage (NCBI taxonomy): Eukaryota > Metazoa > Chordata > Mammalia > Rodentia > Dinomyidae > Dinomys > Dinomys branickii. The sequence goes on along the minus strand of PVLD010001710.1, from coordinate 135,703 downwards.
GTAAATTAGCAAAAACCTTACAGAGATCAGTATGAAGATTCCTCAAAAAACTAAAAATAGAAATTCCATTTGGCCCAGCTATTTTCCTTCTGGAAATCTTTCTGAAAGAGTTAAAATCATTGTAACACAGCAATACATATATATGCATGTGTTCATCAGCACAATTACAATAGCGAATCTTGGGAACAGTCCATATGACCATCGAAAAAGGAATGGATAAGGAAAAGGTAGTATTTACAAGCAATGGAGTACTACTCTGCCATAAAGAAGAATAAACTCGAGGGATTCATAGGTAAATGGGTGCACCTCGAGACCATAATGTTAAGTGATATAAATCAGAGACAAAAGTTTAAATATCACATAGTTTCTCTTCTATGAGAAACACAAAAGATAAATAAAGAGCAAAATCAAAGACAGATCATAGGCACTAGGTCTTTTTCAACTGGGGAGGGGTACAAGAGATGGAGGGAGGGAAGGGAAAAGGGATGAAAAAAGGGAGAATTGAAGAAAAACTAATTGCAATTTCCATTGCAAATGGAAAGGGGAACAAGAGTTGGAGGGAACAGGGAGAGATGGAAGGTTAAGGGGACAAAAAATGAACTAAATGTTATTACATGAGCAAACTCCCCACAATAAATGTAATCATTGTGTACTACAAACCTGTACTAATAAATTTTTTTAAATTTCATTTGTATGCAATGGAGTACTGCTCTGACATAAAGGAGGATAAATTTAAATCATTTATAGGAAAATAGATGCACCTTGAAACAATGGGGTTAAGTGAAATAAATCAGACACACGAGCTTAAATATCACATGGTTTCTCTTATATGAGAAACCCAAAGTATAAATAATTCAAAGAGAAAAATAAAAGATAAGAGGAAACAAGGCGGTAGGCCTTTGGGGATGGGAAGGGGTCTAAATGACAGAGGAAACAGGGAGGGAAGGGAGAAGAAGAGGGAGTAAAACGTATTAAGACGATATTGATACATAATACCACAACCATTGATAATTTCCTACCATTTTGTCTGTAACTCTGTATCTCTTGTATTTTTCATGTGCTATTTTGTAAATGGATATCTGTTTGTTAATATGTTTTCCCTCTTTTATTTTTAAAATAAATTTTTAAAAGATGTTTTATATACATGTACCAACTCCACACAATGAATCATTATGTGTTGCAAAGATATACTAATAAAAATTTTAATATATTTGAAAAAGAAGAAAAGAAACAAGGCCAGGGACCATATATAGTGCCCAAGGTCATGTTTGCATGACCTACCTACAAATACCAAGAAAAAAATCCATTGTTTTCCTCTTCCTCCATGAGATATTTGGAAAGACAACTGGCCTCTTCTCAAGGTGCCTTGATCCTTACACCATTTTGGAGGCAGAATTCTCAAGATATAATGTACTGCTGGTATCCTGGAAATTGAAAGTTAAGCCAGGTTTAAATAAGGAACAAAATAGGTGGGCATTGTAATACTGGGATTACACATATGTAATCCCAGTATTCAGGAGGCTGAGGCAGTAGGATTACCACAAGTCCAAGGCCTGCCTGCGCTATGTAATGAGTTCAAGGTGAGCTGAGCTACATGGTGAGACCCTTAAAAAAGCCAAAAAGAGAAAAAAAAAAAAGGAAACAGAATTTAAAAATAATAAATAAAAGAATCTTCTTTGGAAAAATAAATATCTAAACTATTCAGTACATATCCTCTAAAGCAAAAATAGACATGTTTCTATTGTACATAATTTTATGTTTTTCTTGCATTCATGTCTTGTCACAATAATTCCACAAATTGTAGGATTCACTAGGTATCATCACCTATCTTAAACGTTTATTGAAAGAAAAGATTTAGATTTTAAAAGCACTAATAATATAGTCATTTAGTATTATAGACTAAATATTTAGACCATAATTGTGTCTTAAGGTAGCAAACACAACCACAGAGTAAACTTCAACATGTCAAGTTTTGTTTTAGCAGCAAGTCCATTCCTAGAGTTGTCATAGAGAAAATAGATACATGGGAAATTTCTAACAGTTAATTTTTCTTTATCTGGAAGATGTATTCATCTTTTAGGGTTCCCATAATAAATTATGATAAACTTAGGTGGAAAACTTACAAATGAATTGTTTCACAGTTCTTAAAGCTGGAAAGCCAAAATCAAGGTGTCAATGGGCCCTGATTTTTATGAAGTCTCTGGTAGGGAGTACTCCCTGCCTTCTCCCTGCTTCCTGGTAGTAGCCAACAATCTTTGGCAGTCTTCGCTTAAAGACCCATTACCCCCATCTCTGCCTCCATTGTCAGAGTATTCTCTTTGCTTATGTGTCCAAATTTCCCTCATTTTATGAAGATACTAAGGCATGCCTAGTCTCATATGGCCTATGTTAAATGGTTTACCTCTACAAAAATACTGTTACCTGCAAATGAAAACAACATTGAGATTTCATCTCACCCCAGTAAGATTGGCCAGCATCAAGAAATCATCCAATAACAAATGCTGGCGAGGCTGTGGAGAAATAGGAACTCTCCTGCACTGCTGGTAGGAATGCACACTGGTGAAACCACTGTGGAGATCGGTTTGGAGATTCCTCAGCAAACTAGGTCTAGAGGTCGCAGCCAACCCAGCTGTTCCCCTTGTGAGTATTTTCCCAGAAGATCTGAAAACGTCATATCACCATGATATATGTGCACCCATGTTTATAGCAGCACAATTAGTAATCGCTAAATTGTGGGAGCAACCCAAAGGTCCATCCACAGAGGAATGGATTAAAAAACTGTGGCATTTTTACACAATGGAATATTATTCAGCTATAAAGAGAGACAAACTAGAGGCTTTGATAGGCAAATGGTCACAATTAGAGACCATACTCATAAGTGAGGTAAATCAGATGTGCATGTGTAAACAGCGTATCATATCATTAGTGTAGGAACCTGGAGGTGGGAATATAAATCAGGAGGTATGAAGGGAGACTGCTCAAAAGTAGAGAGCAATCGGGATGAAGGGAAGGAGAGGAGGAAGATGGGGATAGCTGTGTAGGTATGTATGTATGTGCGGGATGGCTGACATGGTTGCACTTGTTGTCTCATGTCATATTGATGTGGGAAACAATTGGTGATTAGTAGTTTGATCAATCTTGTATGTCTATTTGTATTGCCCTGAGTATACACTTTGAAGCTACCAATGTGTATTACAACAACCATTATTGATCCCCTACCACCTTATCTGTAGTTCAGTTTTTGTACTGCTCTTGTGCTGCTGTGTGTCTGTTTGTTAGTGTTTTTGTTCTTTTACTTTTAAAACAAAATTTAAAAAATACTATTTCCAAATAAAGTTACATTCATAGGATTTAAGCATATATTTTTGGCAGTCCCTTTTCAGCTCGCAATAACATGCATAAATATGAGGGATGATCAAAAGATACCGTGCAGTCTAAATTTTTAAAAATTGATTACAATAAAACACACATTGCCATTAATCTTCTTCAAAATACTACCCCTCACCTCTTGCCACTTTTGGGGGCAAGTCTGAAAGTATTTTCATGTCTTTATGAGGTAAGATCAAAAACACAGTGAATGCTGCTGTGTACCATCCAACACAAATAGGGGTGCATAAAACATTACAGTGGGTCTTCATCTGACTTATTCACTGGATCTGACATTGTGTGACTTGTGGATCTTCCCCAAAGTAAAAATAACCCTGGTTATTGTGAAGATAAGGTAGCCATAACAATGCAACTAAACCTACTCACAAAGAAGCCGCGTCTAGCACTGCTTCAGAACGCGGCCAGAGCGATGGTTAGGTGTGCCTGAGGTGTGGGGGAGCAAATTCAGGCAGGCAAATGGCATTGTGTCTTTCACGATAATAATTTCTAAAATCTTTAAAACCATAAGTTGTGATCATATCTTATTTGAACGTGCAGGCAAGAACTGCAGCAAGAGAAGAATTACATTCCACCAACTCTAGCGGAACTCTGTGTTGGGACTTAATACATTTTTACCAGTAGACCCCAGTTCAAACACTCCATCACAGGGTCTAATGCAGAGTTTCAGGTCTTGAGTGGGTTTTAAGGAGAAAAACTAAGTTCATATATGCCTATGTATAACATTATTTACTTTTTATCCATCGATAAAAGGAGCCCTAAGTTCAAAAAAAATGATCTTACAAGCTAAATTTGGCAACCAATTCATTTGAAAGTTAACAACTACCTACCCTTTCTACAATTACTCATTTTTCTCCCTTTTCTGAGAGCAGGGACTATGTTGGTTAATACATATTATTTATAAGTACCACTGGACCTTACAGTGACCCCTACCTACATGAAAAGCAACTAATATTAACAGATGATGAGGATGATGTTGATGATGTTGACAATATCAGTGAATCTAAATAAGCATTTCAACAACACAGTGGCCATCTGTTTTTGTCACATGAAGTAGCATTTTAAACTCAGTGAGAAGCTAGGCATGGTGGAGCACACCTGTAACCCCAGCACTCAGGAGGCTAAGGCAGGAGGATCACTGTGAGCTCGAGGCCAGCCTCAGTTACATAAAAGAGTTCAAGCCCAGTCTGGACTACATAGCAAGACCCGGTCTCAAAAAAATAAAAACAAACCAAACAAAACTAGATGAATACATTCAAGTGTTGATCGCTTCTTGCATAGTAAGTACAGATAGAGATCTGGAGCTTATTTTAAAAATAAAAAATTTACCAAGGCTCAAAATAAATATATTCAGTAGGGAACAATAGTCTTATAACAATGTAGCCTTTAGCAAAGCGCCTTGGAGAGATGAATCATTGTACTTGATGATTTTAAACAAGTTTACATATAATTAGAGGCATGGGAGTTAGGGGGGCTGGTATTGTTGTTTTACACGGAAACCTAGCACCAGACATCTAATAAACATTCAGAGATTTGTGCTCGTATTATGTAAGAATTACAACAATCCTAACAGAAAAAAAAAACACTCCAGTCAAACCGTAAAATGATTTTTCACTTCCGTTTCTGAGTCACTTTTTGCAAATAGCAAGCCAAAAATAAAAGCACGTCATCAGGAAGAGAATCAAACTAATTTGGTAACACGCATATTAAACTTAATTTTTAGGGTGGCAAGGCTCCATTTACTCACATTCTCTCCACCGCCCCCCCGCCACCCCCCCCTCTAGCCCTCCCTCCCACAGATTTCTGTTCTCAAGACACGGTTTTTAGTACACTGAGAAAGAGATCTTAACATAGATATATTTATCTTAATATGTATATCTAAGATATACTTACGTACTTAAAGTTTGAGAAAAATGTACAGGGGATATTCACAGCTATGTACTAAAGTAATTTTTAGTTTTTAATCTGTATTGCTAAATCTTCTGGAGGCCAAATGTTATTTTAAATACATTAGTAGGGAAATTTTGGGATTATATGTTATATAATACATATTGTTTTTCTATAAATTCAAATCTTAAGCAAAATTTCTGCTTCTCAAAACTCTGGCTTCCTACTGCTAGCACTCTACCCATACCTGTTAGGCACACCCTTGCCTGATTCTGATGTCTAATTCTCGCTTTTTTACCTAAACACTGTACTACCTTACTACTTCAAACTCTTCTCCCCTGTGTCTATTGCTGGGTTTCCAACCTGACTGCTTCTCTCCTAGAACTTCACACTTTGAGCTCCAATGGAAGAAAGTACTAACTAAACCCTTACCTCTGACCCAAGGAGCAAAAACTGGAAGAAATAAAACAAACTCCCTCACTGGAATCAAATAATTACAAGGTTTGCATTTACAAGTGGTGCCTCACCTGTGCCCAGCCATCTTCCCACTTACTCTCTCTCTCTGTTTACCACTTTACTGGAGCCTGGGAGCCTAATCACGGTTACATCTTCAAGGGCTGAGGGCCGTTTCTTCTGGTTGCTTACCCACTACTACTCAACCTGAAATCCCCATGTTGGCAGGCTTTGGGACAGGTTCTATCTCCTAGTACCTCTCCTGAACCTGCTAAAGAAACCTCTGATACATTAAATAAGGTTTCAAAAACTTTCCTCCACAAATCCTTAAAAATGCCAAAGCTCCAGAAATAGCTGTTTATTTTTCCCTAAATCCCTGAATGCTCAAATTACTCTATCTCTTCCATACCAACTCTGATTCTTAAATGTCAAAAAAACTGCCTGTTTTCCACATAAACCTTCTGTTGCTGTTCCCGTAAGCTCACAATATCTGCAGGCATTGATTCCAATAAATATATTTCATCCATAGAGTCCATGAATCAAGCCTTAGCCCATTGGGGCTGTTATTCCTTCTTCTGTGGAAAGAAGAGGCACGTGATTTGGTGAGTTGGTCAAGTCAGGAAAAATTAGTGCATAACACACTAGGAAACCAAGGAGCTAGTAGAAAAATTCACTGCCACTTGCTCACAGAATTTTAGGAAATCAACTGAATATTCCTGTCTACTGGTAGAAAGAGAGTGACTATATTTCTTGGAGCTCCTTATATGAAAGAGACCAGGAATCCAAATGGAAGCAAAAATTGAATAAGAAGGTCAAATATCAAGGAAATCATGATGGTCCTGGAGTGTACTTCTGAGTCTGAACTCCCTGGCATGATCTAACAGCTCTAAAACTCAAACTGAGTGTCATTGTGCAAGCAGGACCTTTGTCCACAGACTATCATCATACTCATATGGACATGGTCACTTGATAAATAAAATCTAGAGAGTGATATAATTAAAGTATTCCAAAACAGATATGAAAGTGTTTAATATTGAAATATGCATCATATGAATATAGTCCTATATGGAGATATATTATTGTCAAAGGAAAAGTTAATTTGTGAAATTAAGCAAGACTTACTAATCTTGGGTATATTCGTTCACACAATTCTAGCCACTTGCCTTGATGTGATGGATGAATCTAATAATAGAAAAATCATGTCCAACGATAGGCATTATATTCATGAGCTGATGTAAGGGCAACTTCTCTCACTTGGAATTTTGAATTTTCTGAATTAACGGCCACCAGCCTGTTGGGAGGTTTGGTAGCAGGGCATTACTCATAAGAGCAAATACGTCACAGTAATCACTAAGGGCTCTGCAAGTGGCAGTGAAACAGACTTCTTGAACTCCTCTCTCCCTGCTGATGAAACTAACATGATATCCACTGGATCTTACCAACACTGCTAGTGTTGGGCTTTGACCATATGTGGATAGACATAGTTATAGATAACTTGGAATGAATTAGAGTATCAATTAACAATTACATTCTGAAAAACACTGAGTCTATACTAACATGGAATAGAATACCATAATATCCAAAAGAGATACAAAAGATAAATACGCATCCCAAAAATTCAGTAGTCATATTTACATACAGCAAGGCAACATGAGGTAAAAAGTCTCACTGATATTTTTTAAAACAATGAAGGAGTTTTACATGAATAATGTTTATTATATGTGAATTTCATATACAATAAAGAGTCTACGGCCATACCACCCTGAACGCGCCCGATCTCGTCATATACAATAAAGAAGTATCACAAATCAGTGCAGAAGAGCGATAATACACAATAAACGTACTGTGATAAATTTATGTCTACATCTGACAAATATCAAATGGGTAACAGTTATATGTAAAAACCAAATTTTATTATTCCTATAGTAAAATATGAAAATTTCATGTAAAACATGTACAGTAGAAAAAGATTATTAAAGTCATCTTAGAAGTTATCTTAAAATCATGGAATAGATTTTAAAATAAAAAATGTATATATTAAATACATCAAACTACTGAAGTTCCATAAAATCTAAAAGTGAAAAAATCAAAAGTTAAAAGACTGATATCTATGGGAAAAATATACCCGACAATTGTCAAAGAGTTGATATATCCAGAGCAAACACGGATTAAGAAGAGATACCTTAAAATTTCAAACAACAAATTGTAAGTGGCATAAGTAGATAATCCACAAAAGTAGAAATGCAAGCAACCAATAAACATAGGAGAAAATGTTAAATTCCACTATGATCAAAAAGTAAAACTTTGAGTAAGATTACTTCTTGCCTGTAGAATTAGAAATAATCTTTTAAAAAAGAATGCTTAGTAGGTACACCATGGCCACAAAGCTGCGGCCAGGAATGCATTCCCTCAGCCTCTGTCCTTGGTGATGGCCCTCCGAGCTCCCCAATGCATGACCCGGAAATGGAGCAGCAGCTGCAGGTCGGTGGAAGCGGCCAGATCGGTGATAGACCAGAGGACCAAGGCCTGGTAGAAAGCAACAACTGGCTGAAGCCTCATGAAGCCCAGAGCTACAGAAAGAAAGCGTTCTGGGTATCTTGGTTCTCCATTATTGACACACCGGCCCTTACTGTGACTGCCTTCAGGAGATCTTTGGACATTTCTATTTAAATTGCTCTTAGAGGGACTTCTGGGAAGATGGCAACCAGGTAAGCAGCAGAGAAAGATCCTCCTGGAGGATCACCATCCAGACACTGGATTAAAGCAACATGAGAAAGACAAGAAGAAGAGAAGTGGGTCCCCTAGTACTAAGAAGGATTTGAAATGAGAATTGAAGCCATCAGAAAGAGTAAACAAGATCCCTCCCTGAGGAACAGCTCAGGTGGCAGCCATGGCACAGCAAGAGGAAGAGGAGGAGGATGAAGAGGGAGTCACATGTCCATACACTCCCTCGTCTGCTCCCTCATTACTACACTCACAGCTTCAGCTTTGGAAGCCTGTGCTTGTGAGAGCCTTCTGACTCAGCCTGAGGAGAGCGAAATTCCACGAACTGGGCCAAAACTGGAGCAAAGAAAGTGCAACCCGAAAAGGAAGCAGTGGTAGTTGGGAGGTGCTGTCAAACCCAGCTTGATGATGAAAAGGCACAACAGCCACTAAAGCAGCATGCCCACTCTGCTGTGACCCATTCCAATCAGCACCTTGAGGCAAGGCGGAGACAACTCAACCAATACATAGCCCGCCACACCTAGCTCCACTCCTGCCGCAAGGCTGTGGCCCACTACCTTTCCCCTGTGAGAGCAACTACAAGCAGAGAGCAGCAGAGAGCAGCAGCAATGACCCTTGGGCCATGGTAATTCCCAGGGACCCAGCCAGTGAACTGGAGCACACTAGCAAGAGTGAGGTGCAGATGGAGGTGGGCCAGATTGCCCTGCGCACTTCTCACTCCAACACCAAGCAGGAAGCATGAGCTAAGTTACTGGGCTCCAGGTCCCATGCTGAGCCCCCTCTGTGAACACCTTGAGACTTAATGCCCCTTGTGCCCAGCACGTGTTTCAGACAGCAATGGGCTGAGACCATGGACTTCAGGACCAACTCTATACTACTACTATGAGCACTGAGAGGGACTTCATACCACTTGCAAATATGAACCTTGTATGAACCCATAGAGACAAGATATATGTAAAGCAGCAGTCCTGGAGATCGAGAGGTGACAATATACTCTACACAGAAGACCTGAGAAACTCCTCCAACTGTCTCCTAAAACTAACAACTAAACTTAGTACACACCCTGGACTACCTCAGTGAGCACAGGTCGGGGAGACTTCATGCCACTTGTGCCCAGCATCGTAAGTGCACCCAATGACCAGCTGTGTAAGGGGTGGGAAGTGGCAGCATTGGAGATCAAGAGGTGGGAGGAGGCAAAGACTTGGAAATAGGGTGCAGACCCGAACCTCTAGCTGGTCGAGGATAGCCTCCAAAGAGTCATAGGCAGCCTGCAAGGAGACACTAGTGGCCTATAGGTGGACCCCAGGGGCCTTGGCAGGGAGCTTAGCAGCTTGTAGGGGGAGGGGACTCCCTGTATGCTACATAAAATCCTTGCGGACCTGCACTAGGTCCCCAGGTATGCAGCAATGGAGCAGAGCCTGGCAGCATGCAGGGGCAACCCCACAGACTCAACCAGGTGCCCGGTACGCACCCATCTGATGGAGCCTGGCAGCACATGGGGGCAACCCCAAGAACTCTACTGGTTCCCTGGGTGTGCTGCACTGGGGCAGAGCCTGGTGGCTCACAGAGCTGACCCTGCAGTGTTGACCGGGCCCCCAAGCACGCAGCAACAGGATGGAGCCTGGCGGTATGTGGGGGCAACCCCATTGACTCAACCAGGCCCCCAGGTATGCTGCATCAGGGCAGAGGCTGGCAGCTCACGGGGGTGACCCCATAGACTCAACTGGGCCCCCAGGTGCACCACATCAGGATGGAGCCTGGTGGTTCTGGGGCAACCCTGCAGACTTGATTGGGCCCCCAGGTGAGCAGCAATGGGGCATAGCCTGGTGGCGTGCGGGGACAACCCCATGGATGCAACCAGGCCCTCAGGCATGCTGCATCAGAGCAGAGGCTGACAACTTGTAGGATGTGATCCCGAAGGCTCAACCAGGCCCCCAGTCACGCTGCATTGGGGCTGAGCCTAGCAGTTCATGGGGCTGACCCCATGGTCTCAACTGGACCCCCGAGAGCCTCAAGGGCTTATCTGTGAGGAACTGATCATAGCGTGCCTTGATTGCTGCCTATGTACCATCTTTGAGGTTGGGTGCTTTTCCACCTAGTGCCATAGTAATCTGTGTATACCCATGTATGTTGCAGCATAATTTGAAACAGCCATGTGTCTTCCCAACATGAGAGCCCAAGGGAGTGAATAAAACCAAAAAGAACAGTTATTATCAGAGGGAAGATGACTGATCAGAGGGAAGATCAACTGTACTGTGCCTTTATTTGTATAACTGAGTAGCAATTTCAAGATAACATTATATAATATAGTAACCATGTTAACTCCCTACTATCTTCTCTGTAATTTGGTATTTCCCTTATTGTTTTTGTGTTATTTTGGTTTATGTCTGTTTGGTTGTTGACATGTTTCCATTCTTCTGTCTTTAAAATTTAAAAAAAATAAGATAAAAAGAATTCTTAGTTCTACTTTACTCTCATCACAGTTAGAAGAAAGGGGGAAAAATAGAGGAAATGAGACCCACTGATTATAAGTAAAAAAAATTGATACCTTTGTATTTATGATAATTAATTTGATATGACTTACAAAATAAATAAATGAATCTGATGCTGACAAAATTTTTTTCAGGCTGGGGATATAGCTCAGTGGCAGAGTGCCTGCCTGGCAAGCACGAGATCCTGAGATTGACTCTCAGTACCAAAAAATAACAAATCTTTTTTTCAAGAGAGGTACAGGGAAAAAAAGAATCGAGATGAGTTTTATATATATGTATCAATTCCCTACAGTGAATGTAATCACTATGTATTGTAGGCATGTACTGATAAAAGTTTAAATTTTTAAAAATATTTTATTCCCTCTGGGAAAAAGAGAAATTCTACAGAGAATTAATTATATTCTCTTATACTTCAAGCAGCATTGATGTCAGAGGTCCTGGTTTGTTCTGATTGACAATCCCAGGACATCAACCCTCCAAAAGGATTCTTTCTAGACGTTACTTTTCAGATCTATTAAGCTTTATCCATACCGTGCTGCACCTAACTTTTAGTTATTAGCACTTTAATCTTAATCCTTGATCTTGCACCTCCCAGACTCTGAGATGGAGTCACTACTTTCCTTTCCTGCTTACATGATATATGCTCCTTCTGCCCTATAGAATCCCAGCCTTGCCCTCCCCTTCCCCTCCCCTTCCCAGTCTGATGTTTCCTTTCCAATTATATATCTCTGTGTTTTCTGTCCGTAAAATAGAACCAATAAGAGGTGAGCCAAACTTATTTCATACTTTCCTTGATCCAGGCATCATGTTAAATGATTTACATAAATTATTCAATGGAATCCTTATAACTCTCTAAAATGAGTAGGTATTATTACTTTTACCTTACCCATATGAAGTTATAGTGACTTCCCAGTCTCATACAGCTGCCAATTTTGGCCCAAGCCTACTTGACTCCAAACTTGCTTCGTGCCCACTCCTTAGACACCAGGAGCTTTGATTACATAGAACATACATCTGCAGACCATGGATCTGATTTACAAAATCAGTCCTTATTATAATAAACCATGTAAATATAAAGTCTGACTGCATTTACAGCAGCTAGCTAAAAAAACAAATGCTTCTTGGGAACTAAATGGATACTAAAATAAACAAAGTCATGTATTTTTTTTATAAGCCATTATTTTCTGTGGCCATTCTAGCAATAGGAATTGACAGATTAAAAAAAGAAAAAATGAACAAAAACCAGCTCATCCCATTAACACCAAAAAGCTACTGACTGTCAGGAGAATGAGGTCAAATGCAAAACTAGGTATCAGTGTGTCAGGACGCTGAGTGGGATTTCTGTGACACCAAAACTGGCCCCAGAGTCTCTGAAACTAAAGGGGAAGATGTGTTCCGTCAGGGCCCTCTAGAAGGCAAAGGTAGCCCTATCACTGACAACCAACAATCCTCTTTCCAGATCAGGTGAGAAGGCTAGAGAAGAAGAGAATAGTGACCAGAAACCCCAGCCTTATGGGCAATACAGTGTCTGCAGTTTTGTAGTGAGGACATTTTCTTCCCCCTGTCTTACCAGCTGCACTGATTGAGAGGAAGAGGGATGCGGAACGCTCCCTGCAACTGGGAATGGCTGTCAGAGGAGAAGACTAGATGGCTCACAGCCCAGTGAAAAGGGTAGAGTGGAACCTGGTGGGAGAGTTTTGGGAGTGCCTAGGACACAGTCGTGAGCCCATTTTCACCGTAGGCTTTCGAAGGTAAGAAGCTTCCAAAGCCTGTTTGGAAGGGCTGGGGATATAGCTCAGTGGAATAAGTGCTTGCCTGGCAAGCACAAGGTCCTGAGTTCAATCCCCAGTACCGCAAAAAATAAATAAATAAATAAACAAAGCCTGTTTGGAGCATCCCTGAAGCCCACCTCAAGGAAGAAGCATAGGGTAGCCATTCTGGGGAGAAAAGAATATGCAGTGCCCCAACCTCATCTCATAACTAAGGTATGGAAGACAACCTCAGTGATTTCCATCACAGAGGAGGGGACAAAGGGGCAAGACCTAATACACAGACAATGATGACAGATGAATTGACACCCTACCAGAAAGGGGCCTGGAGGTCTGCAGCCTGGCAGAGCTGCCCCTCTCTAAAGAAACCCTCACTGGCAGAAGGTAGGCACTATTACATCAACAGAGGCCCTCAAACCAGATAGAACTGCAGTGACTAAGGCACCTCTCCACAGCTGGAAGGTGGTCACATAAGTTGACACAATGACAGAGTGTTACCACCTCTGCTTACTGCCCTTCCTGCCAATCCTGGATGACCAACAACCCACACGTACAGAAAAAGTTGTGGGGAGGACATCTCTTGTTAATTGTTTATCGGTACAATTTAGATATACATAATGATCTCATTCATCATACGGAATTTGTACCTAATATATCTTAGTTCCTCTTTTCTCTCAGTCCCCTGCCCTCCCTCCCACCCTCTTCCCCTTCTCATTTACAAAGCTTTGTTTTCATTTTACCCTTATCATTTTTTTCTTTTCCCTTTCATCCTTTCCCCCTCCTCCCTCCCTAGTGCCCCTTTCTTTTAAACATTTTCTTCCTACTTCACAATACCTTTTATACACTGTGGTCCTTATTTACACTTTTGGTATCTCATACCAGAGAAACAATACGATATTTACACCTGTGTCCGATTTATTTCACTTAAGAGTATGGTGTCAAGGTATATTCACTTACCTAGAAATGTCTCAAGTTTACCCTTCTTTATGGTTGAGTAGTACTCCATTGTATAAAAAAAGACATAATTTTTTGACCATTTCTTGACTGATGGCATTTGGGTTGTTTCTAAGATTAGCTACTATAAACTGTGCTACTATAAACATGGGTGCACATATGTCACTGCAGCATGATGTTTCTAATTCTTCTGGGAAGGTACCCAGGAGAGGACTTGCTGAGTCAAATAGGACCTCCAATCTTAATCTTTGAGGAATCTCCACACTGACTTCCACAGTGGTTACACTACTGTACACCCCCACCAATAGTGGAAAAGGGTTCCTTTTCCTCACAGCCCCATCAGCATTTGTTATTAGTTGATTTCTTGATAATTGTCATTCTTTCTGGAGTGAGATGGGAAAAATGAAATACTTAAGAATCAATTTAACAAAGGAAGTAAAAGATCTCTACATTGAAATTATAATACTCTGAAAAAGATGGAAGAGGATATCAGAAAATGGAAAGGTATCTCTTGCTTATGGATAGGAAGAATCAACATTGTAAAAATGGTCACACTCCCAAAATTGCTATACAGATTTAGTGTAGTCACAATCAAAATACCATTACCATAACTCACAGAACTAGAGGAAATATCCCTAAAGTTCATTTGGAACCAGAAGAGACCTTGAATAGCAAAAACAATTCTAGACAACAAAGGCCAGGCAGGGGGTATTATAGTCCCTAACTTGAATTGGCTGATGCACTGTGTCAACTTGAGAAGCTTAGAAGTGTTAACTAAGTGACTCAGCAAGGAGCCAAGGTCCTCACTTTGTGAACATCCTCATCCTGTATAAGAGGAAGGCTGGGAGATGGTGTGAGCGCTACACCTACCCTGGGGCACAAGTAGCCTGTTTATAATATAAAGGTGGAAAAGAAGCTTGCTCTTTCCCCTTTTGTTCTTATTGCTTTTGTCATCTTCTGCTGCCATGAACTGTTGCACCTCTGCCATGTGCCACCCTGCCTTGGAGCCAGTTGATTAGACTAAAACCTCTATAAACTGTCAGCTAAATAAACTTTTCCTTCCTTAATTTTGAGTGTCAGGTATTTTGTCTCAGCAATGAGAGAAAAGTAACTAAGACAGCCACTGTGATAAAAAAAAAAAAAAACAGACCTAAAGATCAAGGGAACAGATTAGAACATGCAGAAACAACTCCAAACACACTCAGTCACCTTATCTTTGACAGAGGGGCTAAACACATTCACTGGGAGAAAGATAGCCTTTTTAACAAACAGTGCTAGAAAAACTGGCTTTCCATGCCAGAAACTAAAACTAGACCATATATCTCCATGTACTAAACTAAAATCAAAATGGATCAAAGATATACCGATCCAAAGATATATTAAAACAGAAATACTAAATCTGCAGGAAGAGAGACCAGATAGAACACTGAAGACATAGGTGTAGGCAAAGATTTCATGAACAAAACCCTGTTTGCACAGAAAATACTACAAAGAATCAACAACTGGGATCTCATCCTATTAAAAAGCTTTTGCACAGCAAAAGAAATTACCCATAAAGTGAAAAGACAACTCACAGAGTTTCAGAAATTTTAGCCAATTGTCCCTCAGATAAAGGGCTAATATCTAGAACATATAATGTATTGAAAAAATTCAACCCCTCAAATTTAAAGACCAATCAAAAAATGGGCATCTGAGGTGAATACATACTTTTCAGAGGAAGAAATACAAACAGCAAATAAATATATGAAAAAATGTTCAACATGACTGGTCATTCTGGTCATTTGAGAGATGTGAATTAAAACATTTGTGTGAGACATCTAAAAGTCTCTATGTCTCTCTCTGTCCCTTTCTCTTTCTGTCTGTCTGTCTGTCTTCTGTCTCTCTCTCTCTCTCTGTCCCTACCTTCTCTTTTTTCCTTCCCTTCCTTCTGCCTGTCCTTCCACCTGTCCCTCTCTTCCTCCCCCTTCCTGTTCACCTCTCCTTCCCTTTCTCTCTCCCTCTTTTATTCCATCACTCCTCCAATTCATGCTTTGGGTCCCTTGACCAATGCATTGAGACAAAATTTTTAAATTGCATGTGAGATTGGGTTGAGTTTTACTCATCAAAAATGATCAGTAGATGCCACAGGATGAGAAGGAGGGTTGAATAAGTAGGTAAAACAGAGAGGATTTTTAGTGCAGTGAAAATACTATTTGTGGTACTATATTAGTATATAGGTGTCATTTTATGTTTGTCCAAACCTGTAGAATGTACAATACCAAGAGTGAACGTTAATGTAAACTAATGTCAATGGAAGCTCATCAGTTGTAACAGCTGATCACTCTGGTGGAGGACACTGATTATGGGAAAGGGTACCTACATGTCAGGGCAGAAGATATATGGGAAATCTCTGCATCTTCCTCTTAATTTTACTGTGATTTTAAAACTACTCTAAAAAGTGTCTGGTACATGGTTGGCACTAAATTTATATCTGTAAAATGAATATATAGGTATCTTTAATCCAAAAAATAAACAAGTTTCACTAAAGTACTATCATTATCAAAAAGGAATGAACTATTGGTGTAGACAACTATAAGTACTGATCTCAAAACCACGACAGTGAGTGAGAGCCAGATTTAAAGAGTGAATGCTGTATGGTTCTTTTTTTTTCTCTCTCATTTTATTACAATGAAGTTTAACAGTACAGAAAAAGTCACATGACCTTGCTGGGTCAGTTTTTTTTTAAACCCTGAAACATGAGGACCTCTAAATACATTAAATATTGTTACACATTCAGACTTCCAATGTACAGGTTACTTGGAAATAGTTACAGCCCTCACCAAGCTAGGTTGGGGTCATGAAGTCCAATAGCATCTGAAATGCTGTGAAGGCATAACTTTACAAATAGCAATGTAAGCTTACAGAACTTGCCTTTATTAAGGTGGTATGTTCATGTAATTCCAGCACCTTCACAATTTAACGAAATTTACTATACTTCACTTCTAAAACCCTAGATGAAGCATGAAAAAGAAGCCATACAGTATAAATTGCAACTTCAGGAAAAGTTCCTGCTTTATTATTCCAAATAAATTTTCCCAAGTAAAATAAATATCCAATAGTTCCTGGTATGTGGGAAGATAATGTTTGTTAAAAGTCACAATGTGAAGCCTTATTGACGGAAGCTTGGCTATATAAATAGCACAAGTTGAGAAAAGGTTTAATTTCCAAACCTATTAGACTGGATGAAGCAAGATCAGTAATGGCCACCTTGCGACATTACAGGAGGTCTCATTCCCATTGGAGGTCGAGGAGGCCCACCTTGGTAAGGGGGCACCATCGGCAGTCCCTGCCCATATGGTGGCATAGCACTAGGAAGGTAACCTGGCATGCCTTGATGATGACCACCATACTGACCATGAGGTGGCATTGGAGGTCTCATTCCTTGCTGCTGTGGGATGCCTGGCTGTGGTGGCATCTGTATGGTTCTGTCTCTATGAAACTCTAGGAAATTCAAACTTATCTCTTGTGCCGAGAAATATACCAGTGGTCTGGGGAAGATAGTGGAGGGGAAAATGGATTCCAAAAGGACACCAGGAATTTCTGGGGTGTGATAGAAATATTCATTATTCTGATTATAGTGATAGTTTCACAAGTGTATACTTGTGAATACTAAGTCAAAATTCATCAAGTTGTACATTTTAATATGAGCAGCTTTTTAAATGTCAATTGTACTGCAATTAAAATTTTGAAAATTAAGTGGTCAGAATGTTTTGGTACTGCTTATGACACCATTAAAGGGGGGGGAAAGGCCCTGGAGCATGCAGTGGAAAGAACATATCCCAACTGAATTGTCAATGAATAGGCCACATTATAACACACTATATTGGAAGAACTCTTTTGAGAACCTTCCCAAAAATAACCCACCTTAGAGGACAGTATGCAATGTGCAATTTAGATGACTGGGGTATACTCTAGTTTTCTAATCTTGTTTGTCATGGGGGGAATCGCTTAATATAATTTCCCCTTCATCACTTAATACAGTCATTAGAAATCAAGTTTAAAAAATCAAATCAAAGAAATAAGTCAAGTTCATGCATGGGAGATGAACCTGAGATGGGACCTCCAGCCTCCCCCCTTGTGAGTCATCTGAAAAGCACAGAAAGCTGTGGCCCTGTGTTTCCAGGACAGCCAGCAGTACCCCTCTGCTGTGCAGGTGAGTCATTGCAACCCTGGCCAACCATGCCTGACAGCTTTAAACAACCTCCCGCAGAGCTGCCCCTTTTTTTTCTGCTCATCTTTATGCCATTTTCCTCTTCATTTGTATTTCTTTCTTTATTTGAATTTGTACAATAAGATATGCTCTCTGCTGCCTTACGAAAAGGACAATAAGACTCTAAATCACTGAACTACAAAGTGATTCTACTATATGTTTCTTCTTACTTCCAAAAGTAAAATGGATTTTTTTCCTCTACCAGAAAACAGTCCAGATTCTCAACAGTCTCCAATCTCAGTTTGATACCATGATTGCCATAAATAAATTTCGTACGCACTCCAACCAGTTTTGCCCTTTTCCCAGGAGGCTTTTGTAAAGCTCAACATAAACTCAGCTATCTCATATGATGCAATTGTGATTTAGGAAAAGCAAAGACCATCATCAATACACAGTTTCATCCACCCACTCCAACAGCCCAATCTAACTGCAGCCAAGTCCCCAAACCCTGAAACTCCCACCCACAAGCTGCCAAACCCTCTGGTTGCCCTATCACTGGCAGATGCTACTATGCTCTGTCAGTAAAAGGTTTGTGAGAAACTGAAAAGTGTACAAAATCAAACAGAATGCAAAGACATTTTTACTGAATTCAGTATTTCGGGATTCTGGAATACTTAATGCTTCAGAGTGGAGAGAGATTTAGGGATCCATAGTCCCTGCTTCTCTCTTGGCCCACTACAAAATACATTGTAGTGACTGCCTGTTTACTCCCAGGGAATCAGAGATGACATTTGGCAAGACTTTAAACTTGCCCCATGAAAAGCAGATATATACTTCTATATGAATATGAAATATTTCCATCGCTGGGAGCTTATATCTCCCATGGGCATTACTTCTTCATTTCAGCAGCACAATGTGGGGTTAAGTCATTTCACAAAGAGGGAAACCGTACTGCAGTATGACTGGACGTGCTAGATTGAGCTGTGCCCAAGATGTTAGCCTCCTGACACAGTAAATTGAAAAGCTAGGATCATAATTATGTTATTCCTAAAGAACCCACTAAGTATTATCACCAAATTGTACAGCTTTTGTTTCAGTTTGGAAAGAAATTCCAATACTTGAGCCCCTTGTTTTTATATGGGAAAACTGAGGCCCAGGGCTTTTAAAGATTTAAGATTTACCTGTGTCAAACAACCAGATAGCAAAATGACTACAGTACAAATGTCCATCCCCTTTCCTGTTCCCCAGACTAACACAGGCCCACTATTCCCATGCACACTTTCCCCATCCATCCCTCACCTCTGCACTCTTACTCGCATACCCCAAGCCCCCAAAACTGCTTCTCTGACTACTTAGGTGAAACCTCTCTTTGCTGACTCTTAATGCAACCCTCCCTGGCATGGCAGTGCCTTCTCTCTAAGACCTTGCCCCTTAAATATAGATTTCTTTTCCAGCCCAACCAGTACCCACTACCTTAGATTTTACTTCACCCAGTCCCAAGAAGGATTTGTCTGCTTCTTGAGCCCCCGGCCTACCTCCATTGCAGAAAACTATTAGTGCAGTAGTATATTACTTTTTATCACATCAGCACTGTATTGGTATTCTGTTGTACTGTAACAAATTGCTACCAATTCAACAGTTTAAAACAACACCAGTCTATTATTTTAATGTTCTGTGGATAAGAAACCCAACATGGGTTTGATTGTACTGAGTCAAGGTGTCAGCAGGCTGCATCCACTTCTGGACGCTCTAGAGAGAATCCATTTCCTTGTCCTTTCTAGTTCCCAGAGGCCAGCCCCATTCATGGACTCATGGACCCTTCCTCCATCTTAAAAGCCAGCACTGTGGCATGTCTCTGATCAGATGACATCACATCAGCCTCTCTACCTCTTTCTTATACACTTCTAAGTACCCTTACAACTACGCAGGGTCCACCAGAATAACCCAGCATAATCTTCCTATTTTAAAGTCAGCTGATTAACAAACGTAATTCCCCTTTGCCATCTGAACTACTATATTTACATATTCTGGGGATGAGGATGTGGACAGCTTGGTGGTAATGGGAGCATTTTCTGCCTGTCACAAGTCATTTCTCATTTTCCCTTCAGCACCCTCTCCTCCTTTGATACCTCCTCCCTGCCCCCATAAATTCTTCTGGAGAAGAATAGATTCTGGATTAACTAAATCACCAGATTATCACAAGGCATATTTTATCTCACTACTCTCCTCAAAGGTCTAGGAGGACCACTGGCCAGACTACTCCATGGCCTTCTGTCTGCATGAACTTCCTGAAGCCAGGGAAGACTGTGAAGCCTAGAGGACATGATGTGCAATCCAAGGATCCAAAAAGACCAGCATACTAAATGCTATCACTAAGGCTGGTCTAGTTGCCGATCAAATGCAACAGAAACACACAGGCCACTCAATGTGTGTGTTGAACCTTACCAAGAAATTCTTTGAGGCTAGACTTCACAGTCAAAATTATGAAAATCTATTGCATTGTTAAGTAATCTACATTTTGCCTTAGGAAAAAAAATCTAATTCACACAATTGTGGAAGGTAGGGAATCAGCCCTACAGAGTCCTATACATCATCTTGAAAGTCCT
Source organism: Dinomys branickii (assembly GCA_004027595.1). Lineage (NCBI taxonomy): Eukaryota > Metazoa > Chordata > Mammalia > Rodentia > Dinomyidae > Dinomys > Dinomys branickii. Next base: position 115,245 of record PVLD010001710.1, on the reverse strand, counting down.
ACTATTTTTTTAAACTCTGGAACAAAGTGTGAGAGGAAGTGCAAAGATAGAACAGAAAGGTCCTCATGCCCTTCACCCAGTTTCCCCCAGTGGTTGCATCTTACATAACTGAAATATAATATCAAAATTAGAAAACTGACATTTGCATAAGATGTATATATAGCTCCATGCCATAGTACTTACATTTAAAAAATATAAGTGGACAAATACATTATGTCTACATCTACCACCCCACTGGAATCCTACAAAGTTGGCAGCAGCACTCCATGGAATCTATGGACTCACCTTCTACCAACAGGTCTGGATTGGGTGGCTTCTAAGGACCCACACAAACCATAAGTCAAGTATACAGTAAAGCACAGAGAACTTGACAAGAATGTACCCCAGCAATGTGAAACCACCACCACAGACTTCCTCTACCCTGCCGGGAGCTCCCAGTCCCCTTGGCACACCTGCTGAAATGAGGAAATGCTCCTCAAACATTATAATATAATTTTCCTCAATGTATGGGAACTCTCATCAAACTTCAAGATGCCAAACATCTCAGAGAAGAAATATAAGGGAGCAGTCTGAACACCATCTCAGGGCCTTATTTCTCTCCACCCTAAGCAAGAACTCAAGAAAAAGTTCTTTGAATGAGCCCAAGGAGCATTAGAGTGTCAGACCCACAGTGGCCCTTCAAGACTTTATAATTTCTGCTTTTATTTACAGATGAGGAAATTGAAACTGGGAGGGATGGGAGGGAGTGTTTCTCAATCATACAGCTACTTAGTGATTCCAGGATTAGAACCTGAGTCTTCCCATCCCAAACTGGCAAATTTTCTAGTATCCATGTTATTTACCTTAAAATACATGCTCCTAAAATTTCAACATGCTTTTTGTTGAGATTACAGGAGCACACATTTGAAGGTAGGTAAGAAAAACAATAATACAATCACATGAATAATGCCATGTACAATGAATTTGAGCAAGGCAGAAGCTGATAGAAGACCAGTAAAAGAGCTATTGGAACATGCCAAAGAACATACATCATGGAGCTTTCAATTAATGTGATGGTGATAAAATTGGAAAAGGAGAAAAACAACTCAAGATATATTTAGGAAGTAGAGTCAAAATGAGCTGGACCCTTTCATCTGGGACATCAGCTACAAATTTCTGAATCATTCAAGGAGACTTAAGCATCCAGACTATGACCATGGAATTGAACAAAGGCAATAACTTTTGTGGGCTAACGCCCAAAAACTTGACTTCATTGTCACTGACATTATTAGGATCCACTGAGAGCTTCTTAGTGCAACTGTTCCATTTGTCTTGGCAAGCAAAACTTAATTCTTTCACACAATTATAGACCAAGCTTCCCGTGTAGATAGCTTTCAACCTAGAACACTGACCAAAAACTGCTCCAGAATTAGTCTCCATTGTGCACCTGGAGTGAGTCCCTGATCATCCCTGTCTGTTAGCTCTGCCCTCTGTATACAAGAGCTACTTGTAGGTTCATATCATCCTGGGTTGAGGGGATAGTAAGAGCTTCTTTGCATGTGTGTACAGACAGGCAAAGCAATAGGTGCTCATATAAATAAACACCAACTGAAACCTGAATCTCCTAAGCAGAGAGCATATAGCTGGTTCATGGATCTACTCTTTCTAGCCAAGATCCTCCAACCTCCTTAGGGAGCAGGAATATAGACCTGCAAGCTTGCACAATGGGCCAGAGGAACTTCTTGTCTGAGGTTTGCAGCCCTTTCTTAAGACTGCTCTCCACACTCCTCAGACTCCCACTCCCCTCCCACGCGGGCAACACAGGCACAAAGTCACACTAAGAACTGCCCCAAAGGTCTGTTGCTGCTCTCAGAATGTTTCTCTTGGCTGAGAAACTGGACCACATAAGGGCTGACTTTACCCTATCCTTCGAGGCTTAGTTTTGGTCTCCCCATTATGGATAATCATCTGACTTATTCATTTATTTTACTGGCCAAAAGAGAATGTAACTCACACACTGCTAACTGAAATGTAAATCCATGCAAAAGAAATTTGACCAAATCCAGAAAACTGAGACGTATGAATCCTGTAGCCCGACTCCTAGGTATATGCCTGGAGAAATGAATATGTTCACCAGGGCTGGGGATATAGCTCAGTGGAATAAGCGCCTGCCTAGCAAGCGCAGGGTCCTGAGTTTGATCCCCAGTACCGAAAAAAAAAAAAAAAAGAATATGTTCACCAAAAAAAATTTAAGATTGTTCACAGGTACTTTATTCTTAGAATCTATAATAACCTAAATGTCCACAAAAAGAATAGAAAAATGGAATATAGTCATAAAATGGAATCTTGTCTGGCATTTTTTTTAATTTAATAATATACACAACAATATGAGTGAGTCTTAGAAATACTGAGCAAAAATAATCCAAACCCAAAAGACCCATACTGGGTAATTCTATTTACAAAAAGTTTTAAAATAGACAAAACTAAACTAAATCAAAATAATGATTATTTTTGATGGGACATGAGGAGTAGCGCTAGTGCAGGACATGAGGAACATTTCTGGGATGATAAAACATTCTATATTTTGATTTGGGTGGCGATTGGTGGCCTCATACAGATATGAGAAGTTATCAGATCATAATTACAAGTCATAGGTTTTACTGTATCTTGCCTTGAAAGATGTAAAAAGATGTTATTGCCTCAAAAGATGTAAAAACAAAAACAAATAGCATCAATATGCTATCAATATAAAATGTTTTAGAGATAAGCAACAAGAGTAGACAAAATTATTTACTTCTGCCTCTCAGATATAAATACTATTTTAGTTGCTTTTTAATTTACAAATTATACTGCTTTGTAAATCAGTTCTTTTCTATTAAATATTTTATCATTTGTTTTTATAAGCAGTGATCTTCAGAAGTTTTAGCAGTCGCAACATTTCCTGAACAAGATTTTATTCAAGCCATCAATACACAGATAGTGCCCTGGTTAAACCATATTTCAAAAATTGCGCCCTGCCTGCTCTCTCTGTCCTTTGGCCCCCTCGGGCAGCTCCCAAGCCATCCTAACAGGGCCCAAGTGGAGTATAATCACTAAGTTTCATTATTAATGAGTGTATCCCAGTTCATAAATGACCCACAATTTATTTAACCCTGATAGTGATGAAAAGACCAACGCCTGAGAATTCACAACCTCTTCTTTCCCACAGAAGAAATACTGTAGTCATCTGATGAGAACTGATCCTATTCATCTCCAGCTCACCGCAAACGTCCTCCAAAGAAGATGGTTTTGTTCAATCCAGTAATTAGGACTATTTCAGGCATGGAGCCAAAGACATTTGTGAGGTGTTACACTAGGAAGAAAAAGAATTATCATCTGGAAAACCGGCGTGGGAAATGGAAAGTTGAGGAAGAAGATAAAGCTGGGTCCAAGAAAATATTTGACTAAAACTTTGGGCAGAGAAATAATGGACATAACTACTCTGAAATACTTTCCCTTTCTTTTCCCTCCTCCTCCTTCTTTATCCCTACATCCCCGTCCTCCCCCTCTTCCCCTTCTCTTTCTTCTTCCCTTATAGAAATGCTAGCAAAGTCAAGAAAAGACACATCACTTCCTGACTTTGCTATTATTTCTATAATGAAAATTGTATAACTTTATTTTAATTCATTAGTACTAATTTTATATATATAGTACAGTGGTGTTTTGATACATGTTTACACTGTGGAGTGATTAAATTTGTTAAGCTAGTTAGCAAATATTCCTATGTATTTCATAATTTTCTTCTGGTGAAAACATTTAAATTTGGTACTTTTGAAATATATAATGCATTTTTGTTTACTGTAGTTATTATTCTATGGAATGGACCACTAAAGCATATTCCTCCTAAATGAAACTTTGTACCCTTCTGTCCTCATTCTCCCCCTCCCCCAGTCTCTGGTAACCACCATTCCACACTTCTATGAGTTCAAGTTCTAAAGTTTCACATAAAAGTGAGATTATATATTTGTCTTCTTATGTCTGGCTTATTTCACTTAACATAATGCCCTCTAGGTTCACTCATCTTGTCACAAATGGAAGTTCCTTCTTTTTAAAGCTGAATAACATTCCACCGGGTGTGTGTACCACATTTTCTCTCCGCAGTCATCTCATTGTGGACATCTAGGAGTCACTGTGCGTGATGCTGCAGTAAACATAGGAGTGCAGCTACCTCTTCAGAGAAATGATCTTTATTCCTTTGATATATATATTCAGAAATAGGACTGCTGGATAGGTACTAATTCTACGCTGTGGTGTTGGGGGCCACCTCCATCCTGTTTTTCATGATGGCTATGGCAATTTACATTCCTACTCGCCATGCACAAAGGTTCCCTTTTCTCCACACCATTGCCAATATTTATCTTGGGTTTTTTAAATGGCCATTCTAACAAGTATGAGTTGTTATTATAGTTTGAATTTGCATTTTCTTAAATATTAATGATGATGAGCATTTTTTTTCACTTATCTACTGGCCAGGGAATGCTCTTGTGAAAGGTAACTACTGGTCCACACAATACAAGTTTGGTAATACACCTGCTGATTTTAAATGAATTAATAATTTCCTTATATGCTGACATGCTATATACACTTGTGACTATTTCAGGACTTTTGATTCTATTCCTGTGATCCACCTATTTATTTCTGAACCAGTTCTGAAAAGGAAAAATTTCCATTGCTTCATAATACGTTTTGATAATGTACAGGACAAGTCTCCACTCAGTGCTTTTTGAATTATTTTTTTTAGATATTTTTGAGTATTTGTAGTTTCATCTATATTTTAGAATTACATTGACAAATTCCCTAAATCTATTGTTAGAATTTTTGTTAAAATTGGATTTGATTGAAGATATCAATATGTAACACGACCATTGATAATTTCCTACCACTTTATCTGTAATTCTGTATTGCTTGTATTGTTCTTATACCTTCTTTTATTTTTAAATTTTTACAAAATTGAATTTGAGTAATTTAGAGGAAAATCATATTTCATAACTTTTTAATCTTTCATCCAAAAATACAAACTTCCCCTCCACTTACTCTCCTCATCCCTCAGAATGTTTTGTTCTTTTCTCATATAGTTTAGCACATTTCTTGCTAAATTGATTCCCAGTTTTCTGTATTTTTAATTGACTGTGAAAAGTATTTTTCTAGCTGATTTGTTTGGGTTTCTAAGAATGTCATTACACATACACACACATATGTACTTTTGTATACAGGTATATGTACATATAAATGTACATATGTCTGTATATAGACACATTAACCAGCCTACCAAACATTCTTATTATCTTTTTTATTTGATTCCCCTATATTTATGTATTTTCTAGGTGACAATGATTGTCTTTTTCCTTTCCAATATTTATTCTTAGTTCAACCCAATAGCCAGAACCTGCATAATAATGTTAAATATTTTCAGTCATATTTGGAAACTTTAATGTAATTCTTCTAAAGCTCCATCATTAAGATGTTTATTCTTAGTTTCTCACAAATAGGCTTTAGTGTGTTAAGGAAATATAGTCCTATCTTACTAGGAGTTGAAATTGATAATAGGTAGTAAATTTTATTAAATACCTTTCTGCCATCCTGTCTGTTCTTTATCCCATTTAATGTAGTGAATTACATAAATAAATTTCAAGTTAAATTATCCACAAATGCCTGAAGTAAGCACAATGCTACATGATTGTAGTACAGGTACCAATTAGTTTAATGCAGGTACCAATTTTGTAAAGTTCCTATAGACTGGAACCTATGTTCATAGGTAAGGTTGATGCAATTATGTATGTGTGTTTGTGTGGACATATTGGTTTGGTAGGATTTAGAATCAGGGTTATACTTACTGCAAAAAATGAATTGAGAAGATTTTAATATTTCTAATATCCAAAATATTAATTTTTAAAGAGATTTTTGTTCCTTCAACATTTCCACTTATTTTCTATAAAATCATTAATCTAATGCTTTCTGGGTAGAATAAATCTTCAACATTCTTCATGAAATCTCTTACTTCCTAGTGTGTATATATATCCCTTAGTTTTAAAAAATATGATATTTCCTCCTTGGAAAAAGACATGCTTTCTCTTTCTGATCCTTTAACGAATGATGAGTGTCACATCCATCGGTAATACCTTCACCCATATACATTTGTGGTTTCATACCTTCCTAGTTTTATTGTTGTCTGTTTCCCTTTCTTCCTTGATTCACATTGTAAGTTTTTATTTTCTTGGCATCCTAAATGGATTTTTGAGCCATTCTCTATATTTTCCAATTCTGTCACATTTGCATTTACCTTTGTTAGGTTCTATCTCCTACCTTCTCACTGGTATTCATCATTTTTAATTTCTTCATCCAGTCTTCTCATTTTTGACATTTATTATTAAAACATGTTTAAGGCTACCCATCTGCTCTGAGTACTACTTTGGCCATACTGTTAAATTTTTAGAAGTAGTTTCCAGTTTTCATCAATGTAAAAATCTTATCTTTACTCCAAAAAATAATATAGTGTTTTTTAAAATATTCAAGGTTTAGTGTTTTTACTTTGTGAATCATTATCAATTTCAAATTTTCTGACACTGTGCTCAGACTCTAGTCTCTATATTTTCTGCCTGTAGAAATTTTCTCTCTGGCACACTATATACTCACATTTTGTAAATTTTTTATGTGGACATTGCTAAGGAATGTATATTGTCTCTTTATAGGATATAGTTTTATATATCACACTGATTTTTCTCATTCAAATTTTATACATTCTCATTCTGTCAATTACTAAAAGAGTTGTTTTTAAAGTTTCTGCAATTATTATGGTCATCTCAAATCTCTTTTGTATCCATAATGGTTTGGTTCATGTATTTCAATGTCCTCTATGATAGAGGTAATCATTTCTAGTGAATTCTAGCTTTTATCAATAAAAGTGCATTACTTCATTTCATTTTAATGTTTCATGTAATTTTTTCCTTGAAGCCTACTATGTCTGATAATAATATTGTTACCATTTGTTTATTCTTTACTATTATTTTTGTCTAAATTCCTGGGTCATTTTTACAACAGCATAGGGTTTTCTGTTAGTTTGCTTTTCATAAAGGTAAAACATAGCCAGGCATGGTGGTGCACACCTGTAACCCCAGCACTTGGTAAGGGAAGGCAGGAGGATTGCTGCGAGTTCAAGGCCAGCCTGAACTGCACAGTGAGACACTGTCTTAAAAAACAAAAACAGGTAAAATATACATACAATAAAATGCCCAACCCTAGGTAACAAGTTTTGTTGAATCTATACTCACACTTAATCATTCCAATCAAATATCAATTATTCTAGTTACCACATACTCTCCTAGGCAGCCACTGTTCTTACTTCTATCAATGTTTACTTGCTCTGTAACTTTAAATAAATACAATTGTTTGCTATGTATTGTTTCTTGTTTCTTTCACTCAGCGTGATGCTTTCAGGACTTCCTCTTGTTACTACAAGTATCAGGTTTTTTTCTTGCTGAGTATTACTCTTCTGTATGGCTTGTCAAGTTTCCCCTCCTCTTGATAGGAATTTATTTCCATTTTGGACCCAGTATAAACAAATTGCAGTTAACAAACTTATACATGTTTTGGGGGAGGGCATTTTGTCTTCATCGGTCTTGTCCAAATACCTAGAAGAATTTCTGAGTATAGGCATGTCATTAGTTTTATTTTTTAAAAAAAACTGCCAGAAAGATTTCCAAAGTGATGTCCATTTTTGTTCTCCCACCAAGCTTTCCCACACTTTCCCTATTTGTTTCTCTCTCTAATTTTAGTCACTTAGAGGATGTAAAGTGGTTGTCTCATTGTGATTTTAGTTTGCATTATCTGGAGACTAGTAGTATTAAGAACATCACCTTTATTTGCTCTTTGTGCATCTTCCCTCGTAGACTGCTTGCTCAGATTTCTTGCCCATTTTATGTATTACTGACTTACAGCAGTGATTATTCATTCTGAACATGTCCTTTTTCAGATGTTGTTTTGAAAATATTTTCTCCCTCTATATTTCCTTTTCATTATGGTAACAACTTTTAATGAGCAAAAGCTTTTAATTCCAATTCACCTATATTTTCCTGTCTGTTTAGTATTATGTCTCTCCTGAGAAATCTTTGCCTACCCAAATTTGTTAAGCATTCTAGACATTTTACAATTTTAATTTCATGTTTGAGCCATGGATCTATAAGCACTTTACTTTTTGGTAGTCTTATAAAAGATTATGTTCTTCATTGTCTTTTCCAATTGTTTGCTGCTGATATATACATGTTATGGCTTGTATCTAGATCTCTCCCCAAAGCTTCATGAGGTCACAGGTAGGGCTTTTTGGAACTGGCTGGATCCAGTGTGTGGTTTTGGGATTAAGGATGTGTTGGGATTGATTCATGGTATGATGCTAGAGTTACAGGTGCCCCACCCTGGGTGTGAGTGCTACCCACCCTAGGGCAGGGAGCCTGGATAGAACTGAAGGAACACAATGAGTGCTGCTCTTGTCCCTCCCTGCTTGCTACTTTGCTGCTTTGCTGCCTTCTGACTTCCATGAACTATTTCTCCTTTGTGATGCCCCTCTGCCATGCTACTACCTACCTTAGAGCCAGCTAACTACAACCCGAAACCTCTACAAACTGTAAGCTACAATAAATCTTTTCTCCTTTAACTTTAGGAGTCAAGCAGTTTGTCCTAGCAGTGAAAAAAGTCACTAGACATCAAGCTGACTTTTTCATAGCTATTGACTGTATATCATACAGCCTTTCCAAATTCACTTATTAGTTCTACTTATCATTTTCTAGATTCCTTCAGATTTTCCATGTAAACAATCAAGTCTACAAAAAAGAGATTTTACTTCTTACTAAGCTTTGTGGCTTTTCTTTTACTTACTTTGTTACAATAGCTAGGACCTAAAGTGAGAAGACAGCCATACTTTGTTCTCAATAAGGGGCAAGGGCTTTTAAATTTTCATTGTTAAATGTTATACTGCTATATGTATCTTGTAGATAATTTATCAGCATAAAGAATCTTTTCCATACCTAATTTGCTGAGTCAAGAGTTGTTGAATTTTGGACAAAATTTTGCTGAATTTAAGAACTTAATTTTCCTGAACTTAACTTCATTTTTTACTTCTAATGTTGGTAAGTTTTGTTTTCTGTCATTCTTTATCAGCCTTGTAGGGGTTTATCAAGTTTACCATACTTTTCAAAGAACAAGCGTTGGGCTTTGCTAATCTTCTGTATTAACTATCCCTTTTCAATTTGGCTAGTTTCTGCTATCTTTACTTACTTATGGTTTAATTCAGTCATGCTCATTTAAATTCTTGAGGAAGTCTGGAGACAGAGCAGGCACCAAGCAAGATTTATGTGTGGAACATACCAAACTCAAACCTCAATACCCCTTTTGCTGCAGTCTTAAGAGACTATCTCCAGCTTGTCACATGGATGCTTCAGCTTTGGGAGATGGTCTTCAACTCTGGACGCACAATGTTTCTATATATTACACCATGCTGAATGAAATCCTGAGCTCATCGCAGTTGGAAAGGAGCAGGTACACTGTTTTGAACACACCTGAATAGTCCAGTGGCACATGACCGTGACCCAGACTGAACATAGGTCTGAACTTTCAGGTGAAGATAAGGTCCTAATTTTTAAGGCTTTTTTTCACATTCCTAAAGGTTTTCCTAGGAAAATATCAGAAAGGTTTGTTTTAGCCCATCATCCACATAAAACTGAGCTCTTCAGATTCCAAAACTATGAACGGCATTTATTCTGGACCATGGGACATGGGTATCCACTGCTATAGTGTTGTAGGTTTTAGCATCCTGATCAATTGATATCAAACAAGCTGAAATAATTAAAATTCCTAAATTTCAGTTGATAAGAGAAAGGTATATTGGAGGTATGAGAAAGAAAGACTGATTAATTACTGGAGGTTTTTATTTATTGCTAAAGACAATGCATATTGTTGGGCCCCTGAGTCAGAAAAATAGTAGTTATGCTAGAGCCCTGATAACGTCTGTGTGTGTGTGTGCGCGCGCGTGCGCGCGTGTATGCTGCACGCACACACACGCATGTGGCAGATTTTGGAGAAAATACGGGAGCATAAGGAGAATACCTCAATTTCTGCCCAATAGAAGTGGGAGGATAGAATCACTGATGTTCCAGAAGCTAAGAAAGGAAAAATGTAAATTATTGTCTCTACGTATGTGGTTTGCACAACATCCTCCAACATAAGACTCCTACTTGGGTCCTAAAGTTGGAAAAATCTGGGGAGTATAGGAGTGGGGAACAGAGCAACAAGACTTGATACCTGTGCCGGATGTCAGCACGAGATCAACTCCCAAAAATATTCTACATTTAGGCTGTGTACTATGAACTTTATAATTAATGACAGGTACCTAAGGTCTAGAGATGTATTTTGCACACACCTCCTTATGTGCAGTCAGGGTAGCAATAGAAGAGTTAAGTAAGTATTATTTGAAAACTTTGTAAGAACTGCCTATGTGAACTGAAATTCTACATTTTATTTCACTACTTCAGAACCCATTAAGCTATAATCATCTAAGCAGGTATAGTGTAGTGTAGCGTAGTGTAGTGTAGTATAAAATATTAATTGAAGAAGGTGGATTCTGAGATTGCTTTGTTCAACCCAGCCTTCTCTGCAAACTGTTCACATAGCTTTAGAGCATATTTCATAATAATAACCAGAAATAATATTTACTTCGCCTGCAATCACATAGCAAGTAGAGGCCCTGAGACGTTAAAGGTATTAACACACATCACTAATCTTCACAACGCCCTGTGATGACATCTTAATCATTTTATGGATGAGGTAACTGAGGAACATATCTAACTTTTGATCCAAAACTAGTAAATAAGGAAGCTGAAACTCAAACCTGAGCAGACCTAACTACTATATACAGTCCTCACTTAAACTCTCTAAGCTGCAATACCTGCCTCACAGAGTTGTTAAGGACGAGGTTGAAGACATTGTTTAGAGGCTTGATGAAGTGTAAAAAGTGTTCAGTACTGCTTCTGTCATTATTTTGGATAAGACAACTCTTTAAAAAAAAAAGAGCAGTATTCAGAAAATTCAACTCCACTGAATCTTGACTACATCTTCTTAGATCCTAAGATAATACAATGATAGATAAGACTCAATCTCTGCCCTCAAGAGGATCGCAGAATGGGAGCCTTTCTTATATTGCTCCCATAAACAACATCTTTTAAGGGCTCTACATTGCTTAAGAAAAGCTCACTTCACCTTCACAGGCATAAAAGCCAATCACAATTCTGTCTTTCTTGCTCTCTAGCTTCATCTGCTACTCTGATTCTCTTTTTCTTCAGACATATCATACATTTTTACATCTCTGTGATCAACTTGCTGTTCTACCAGTTTGGAAAATTCTCATGTGCACCTCCATTTTTCTACATTCAATATTCAACTCTCTCTGGAATGCCTCTTCCATTAGCTGCTCCCACAGAATCTCATACACGCACATTGCGCTTTTCTTACCATACTGACAGTCTCTTGTCTGCCTCGTTCACGATTCCGTGAACTTCTTGAGGACACACAGTCTTGATGGTCTTATCCTTACTCCCAGAACAACATATGCACAGTAAACACTCAACAGATGTGCACAGAATGGGTGAACAAACTGTAATTAGTGCTCTCATGGAATATAATTTAAATCAAAAATGAGAAAATGGAGAAATTGACTGAAGAGTCTATGACTTCTTTGACGGATGTCACCTGAACTGGCTCTTTATGGGAAGATGGTCACATTATGGTACTCCAGAGTTAGAACTCTATGAAAGGGAAAGGAAAGGGATTGGGAGAGGGTGATTGAGACACAGGAATCAGCTCACATAAATATGGAGGATGAGAAGCCCCATGATCTGTGGTCTGCGAACTGTAGATCCACAAAAAGGTGATGGCATAGTTTCAGTAGAAGTCCAAAAGTATGAAAATCAGAAGTGAGAGTTCTAGTTCAAGAAAGGCCTGAGAACTGAGGCAGATTACCATTTTCCCAATTCAAGTGCAACAGTAAATCCCATGTCCCAACTCAAATGGAGAGAGAATTCTCTTTTCCCCATTTTTTGCCCTATTCAGACCATTTACAGACTTTATGATGCCCACTCACATGAGGGGAGGCAATCTGTTTTATTCAGTCTACAGATCCAAATTTCCCCTAGAAATGCCCTCAAAGATACACCCAAAAATTATGATTAGGGAAATATCTGGTCATTCCATGGCCCAGGCCATTTGATGCAAAATTAAATATCATGTAGTAGAACTTGGATCAATGGTTAGGCCAAAGACCCCTCAAAATGTATGAAAAAAACTTCTGGAAAGAACTTTTGGAGAATAAATAGAAAAAACTAGAACCTAAGAAAGAAATATAGATGACAAGGACAGTGGCACTAAAACTGGGAAATAGAGACCCCAGGCCATCAAAACAATTCTCAAGCAATTTTCAATTAAAATCTTACTTCTGCAAATTTTCTCAGCTTCCAATTCTTTTATTTGTATGTTTTCTCATTCATGCAGCCTCCTAATAACCAGTGTGACTACAGCAAAAGGATAGAATTTTAAAATATTATAAAAAAGTAGGAGGAATTTCCTAAATTATAATACCAGTAAAGAGACTGTATCATAAAGTTTGATTATTCTCACACCTATTTAAGTTGATCATTTTTCCCTACATATACTTCTATAATAGTCTCACGCTGGAGACAGAGATCCCTAGAAGCAATCAAGTCATTTTAGAAAGGAAATCTTTGGCCTACATGCTTTGAAATCCACTTAATAAGCTACTGGTATTACCAATGTGTCAGTGATAGTTGGGATATATTAGTGAGAACAGGTTGTACCACACAAAAATGGAATGCACCATTTCACTCACTGTGCTCTCTGCATTAAATTTCAACTCAATATTTACTGCATACCTTTGTGCCAGTGTTTTTGGCACAAAAAGGGAGTATTTGAAGGGAGTGCATACAAAGATGAATGCTGTATGACCCAAGTACTCTAAGATGCACAAGGCAGGCAAACCAAATGTGTACACGATAAGGCAATTCAGAATGTGACGAATGTACAGAAAATGGGGCAGGAAGGAAAAAGTAGGCATTCATTAAACTTAGCCAAAGAAACAGAGGAAGATTTCTGGCAGGGCCAACCAGGACTCAAGAAAAGCTTCACTGTGTTTATTTTTATAACTTTTAAAAATTTCTTTGAATTTTTTAAAGGTGATACATGTTTGTTTTAAAAAGATAAAAATAAACATAGGCAAAAAACACAAGTAAACTCTTATGTTTTTGTACATGCTATTTATTTATAAAAGAGGCCATATTGTCCATGCTTTTCAATAAACTGTTCTTCAGGCAACGATACATTCCAGTCATCTTTTCATGTTATCACCACTTCCGCAGCTGATATTTTCCTTTAAACAGGTACACATTAAAGATATAAAAACACATACAGTAAAAAGCATGTCCTTCCTTTATCCCATCTCATTACCCTATAGTTTTGGCCAAAAGCAAGCATTGTCACCAGCATTTTGTGATCCCCCCAAGTTTTTGGTAATTCCACAAATATTCTATGAATATACAATTATAAACTTCTTTTTAAATAAGTGGCAGCACTGCACACAGGTCTGCGCCTCGATTTGCTCTCTGCAGTCAGTGCACATATCCTCCCTTTCTCCTTAGGGGCCAGACAGTGTCTCACTCTGGATACACAACACTATATTCATCCAGTCCCTTTTGACAGACATTTAGAATGTTTCCAGCTTTTATTATTGTGGTATTGCTAGATGTAACCTTAAGATGTAAGTATACATACATTTGTCAATAATTCTGTAGGAACATCTGCTACAAGAATTTTGAGCCCAAAGGATGTATACATGCCCTCTATGTAGTCCATTCCTGCCCACTAAAACGAGAATGTCTACTTCCTATCCCTGGCAACCCAGCCAGGTACTGTTTCAAATTTCCCACCCACACACCTTGCACAGAGTTGAGGTCATGTGTCTGGTTCTGGCCAACAGAACACAAGAATGTAAACAAAAATGTGTGTCACATCCAGACCAAGGTAACTGAGAAAGAAGTGTGCATTCTCTACCTCATTGTACAATCCTACCAACTGGAAATAGAGGAGTTCAAGGTCCTAGGAAATGATACAGTCAAACCTGAGTCCTGAACCACCACAGAGAGAAAAACTGTCTACCAACATGGACCATTACCTGAGGGGAAAAATAAATATCTAGTCTACTAAGTCACAAAAATATTGGTACCGATTGTTAAATCTTCTTTACCATAATATACCAAGATACCCTTTGTAATACAAAATACCAGATCCCCAGTTCAGATCCCCAGTTCTGAGGACACACTTGAGGAATATTGCTCAAATATTTCAATGTAAACTTTCAATATTAACTACCCCAGTGGCTGTTAAAATATTATCAATTCCTGAATTACCAAGAGTTGTTTTTTAACCAAGAATAGGTATTTATCAAATATGTTTACAATATCTATGCAGATTTTTCCTTTGATCTAGCAGTGATATATTAATTATTAATATTTCTTAATGTTGAAATAGCCTATGCCTAAAATAAAATCATGTGTACTTGTATATGCTGTTGAATACTAAGTAACAACTTGATAGTAATACTAGACTGGGAAATTCTTCACACATGTTTATAAATTTTAAATTCCTACCAAGGAAATAAAAAGTGTAACAGCCTCTCCAAATAATAAATGTGTTATTTGACAAAATAGGTAAATAAATATCACACTATCCAGGGCAAATATAAAAAAACAGAATTCCTAAACGAAAAGAAGATGTAAAGTACAGGAAAAAGTAACAATCAAAACAGTTCCCAAGAAAAAATATGTGCATATACACAGGCTAACTACGATAATTGTGCTACTACTATCTGTTGGTTTATTGAAAAGAACTGTTAATGTGTAATTGTTTGATCAGTCTTGCATGCCTATGTCTGGTTATATGTGCAACTATTTTGAAGATGACACTGTGTAGTATAACAACCATTGTTAATACCCTATCACCATGTTTTGAAATTCTGTATCATTTTTATTATCCTCTATGCTGTTCTGTTTATGCATTTGTTTTTGTTATGCTGTTTTTTTAATGAAAAACAAAATTTATATGTATATATAAGGATAGCTGGAATAGCTGTATTGCTAATGTCTGTAGTTTATTGAGAGGAACAGTCAATGCTTAAAATTTTCTTTCTATTTTGACCAATTTTACATGTGTGAATTTGGTAATTGATCTGAAAACAATGTCCAGTATAAGAACCATTGTTGAACTCCTACCATTTTGTATGGTGAAGCTCTGCATCATTTCTAATGTTTTAAAATTATTTTGTTTTTTACTTGTTACTGTCTTATTGTTAGATCAATCTTACATTCTTATGTCTAATGTACTGAGCAACTCTGTTGAAGATAACAGTATGTAATTTAGCAACCATTATAAATTTCTATCCTTTTGTCTTGGGGTCATGTATCATTTTTGTTGTTTTTGTTTTGTTTTGATTTTGGCTTGTTGTTTTGTCAGTTTTTTGATTTTTAAATAAATAAATAAACAAACAGTTTCCAAGAAAACTTCCCTCAAGAGATAGAGAGTAAATATAAAGGACTCTTTGAGTATCAGGCAGGTGAAATGAAAAAAACACCACCGTGATATAACCTGGAGAAATCGATAAGCTTTACAAGTACAGGGGAAAAAAAATAGGTTTTTGTAAAGAAAGAACCAGTAACTTATGAATGAAATGAGCATGAAGCTGCCACTGGACATGATTAAGCACAGAGCTCTGAACACTACCTGGGTTCAAATTTTGGTGTGAACTTGAGCAAGTTACCTAATTTCTTTGCTCTTCTATAAAATGGGCACGATGACAGTACTTAAAACTTCCCAAGTGGGCCAGAAGTGAACTGAGAGACAACACATGGAGAAGCTTGGTACATACTTAGAGTCCGTCTATTTCTGTCTGTTAATGACGAAAGTTTTATCAAGGAGTCAAACTTTGCAAACTTTTCAGAGGACAGAAGCCTGAACCTTCCCCAGAGCACAGCACTTAACACTTAACAATCGAAGAACTGCACAAAGCATCACCCTAACGCCTCTGCTGGGAGCCAAGCCCCACACTACTGAAAGATGAACGATACACAGAAGATACCTCACTGGCAAAGACAACAGGTTTCTGGCCAAGAGTTCAGATTATTAGAGTAGAAAAGGTTGCAGGCCCTGTTAGAATAAATGGACTTAGTGGATTCTCTTGAAGTCAGAGGAGACACCTCTGTAATGACTAGATCATGTCATCAACCAGGATTTTCCAAAAAGCAATATGTTATGGGACGTGTGGTTATCAGATTTGGTAGTCAGAAAACGTTACCTCGTTCATATAACAAGTACTATCTGAGCATATCTACAACGTGTCAGGAACTACACTAGGGATTTCACTGTATACAAGATTTGCGAAGTGCCCAACCTCAAAGAATTTACATGCATAGATCATCTTGACTTATATGACCAAAACTATAGGGCTGGGGATATAGCTCAGTGGAATAAGCACCTGCCTAGCAAGCGCAGGGTCCTGAGTTCGATCCCCAGTACCGAAAAAAAAAAAAATGACCAAAACTACAATGTCTATAGGACACTGATTGTACTAAAACCAGTTATAGAATGCACCTGTCTGTCTCTCTCTCACACACACACACGTGTGCACACACACACCAGTTTAGCCTAATTACATAACAAATGGAGAAGTCAACTTTTAATATTGCCAACTGTACAAAATCAGATAGTGCTTTCATTTAATTTATTTACTTATTTTATTTTATTTTACTGGTACCAGGAATCAAATTTAGGACCTTGTACTTGCCAGGCAGGCACTGTGCTACTCAACTATTTCCCCAGCCCTTAGTCATTTATTTTATAGTTTCACCAATGTAAAAGCTAGCCCAAAAATCTGGTGAACTTTTGAATTACTTCAGTTCTTTCTGTCAAGGGAATTTCAGTGACTGTCTTAGGGAGAAAATATCACATTTTTCACTTTATACCAGTTTATTCTTTTTCCATCTTGTGTCCAAAATATTCTACCTCTGAAAGTTTAACAAGCACTTCCTAAGCACTTAGAACTACCTAGAAATATTTCAGTGTTCCTCTCTACCTTCTAATAAAACTTCCCTCCTGCACTTGCCTATCTTCAGAAAGAAGCTTATTTCCTTAATCCACGAAGGTGATAAAGAAACACATATAATGAATGTAATGGGTTGAATAGTGGCTCCTGAGAAGGTATGTCCAGATCCTAATCCCCAGAACCAGTGAGTTAACGTTATCTTATTTGGAAAAACCATCTTTACAGATAGAGTTAAGAATCTTCCTATGTTACCCAGGTGGACCCTAATTCTAATGATAAGTAGCTTCCTTTAAAGTCAATCTTTATCAAAGAAAGGCACAGAGAGATCTGAAACAGGCAGAAGGGAAGACACAGAACAAAAAAGAAAAAGGCTACACAACCAGAGAGGCGGAGAATGGAATGATACGACTACAAGTCCAGGGATGTCAGTGGTCACCAGAAGCTGAAGGAGGCAAAGAACGGACTTTTCCCTGTAGCGCCTCCAAAGGGAATGCAGCCCTGCTGACACCCAGCCCTGCCAACACCCAGCCCCGTTGACACCCCAATTTTGGACTTATGGCTCTGAGAACTGTGACAGCATAAGATTTTTTTAAGGCACTCAGTTTGGTATAATTTGTTACAGTAACCAACCACAGGGGGCTGGGAGGACACAGAAAACAAAGGCATTTTGGTAAAGAGCCCTGAATTCAAGTCCCACTCCCATCATTTAGACCCTTCTTGCTCCTTAGTAAGCCTGTTAACCTCTTGGACCCTCCACATGTGTACTCCTAACCCTGAGTGAGCAAATGAGACACTGTTTAAGAAAACAGTCAGACTGTAAAACTCTATGCATACATGACCTACTATGTTACACTTTATCTGAAATTTCAAATGAGGTTTAGAACCTGGGTTCTTTATTCAAGCCTACATGATACAATCCTTTACACAAATCAAAACTTCCCTAATTTCAGCAATGCTGACATTAATCCTTAATATCAAATTTTATTTATACAGTTAAGCTGTCCCTATGGATGTAGTATTTCTTTAGCACTAGGACTTAATGAAGAAGTTCTAATTACCACTAACCTTATCAGCTTTTTCACTTCTCTCCAGATATCTCATACTATTGGCACACTAATTTAGTAAAGGTATCATCTAATTGGTTTAAAACAAATCAGTTTTAACCAATTGGCTTTCAACAATATCTGTGAACTCACTTAACATAATAATTCTTTCTCTAACTGACTTTAATTATTCCGTACTGAATTTTTCTCAGCTAAGAATGAGCCGTTAGTAATCTCTTCCTCCTCTTTCTGGTTTTCCCCCAACAGGTGGATTTTCATCTACTGCCAGACCTAATTCTTCTTTCCTGATATAAAATGTATTAATGAAATGTACCATAAGGACATTAGTTTCACAAAAATTAATTTCATAACCTAAAATATCATTTAGTCCATGTATACACAACGTGTACATTTACATTTTTAGGAGAATTTCCTATTGCTATAAAAACACCACCAACCACATCAAAAATTATGGAAAAGGCTGGGCATAGCAGCATGCACCTGTAATCCCAGCTACCCAGGAGGCTACAGCAAAGGATTCCAAGTCTGAGGACACTATGGGCAACATCGTACAACCCTGTTCCAATAAGGACTGGGGATGCAGTTCAGTGAGAAAGCCCTTGATTCAATCCCCACTGGAAAAAGTTATGCAAAGGATAGTCTTCTGAAAGGTCGGTCTACCAAAAACTTCAGATTTCTTCAGGGCAAGAACATTCGATGTTAAAAAATTTTAATGCTAGTAATGTAGTCATGTACCAGAATTTACTTATGTTTTAACTATTCTTTATTAGTATTGAAATTTTCCCTAGATGTCACACTATCATAAAAATGCTATTCTATGAAATTTTGCAACTTTAAAAATGTGAGTTCACTTAAAATAACTCTTCCCAAACAAAAATTGAAACAATAAAGTGTCAATGGACTCTAAGATATATAATCATTTAAAACTGTTAACAACATGTATCTATAAGATACCTTTGAAGAATGCATCAGTTGTCCCTTCTCAGACACTCAAATCTTGAGTAATATGTCATTTTAATATACTTAACCTGGGCTGGGGATATAGCTCAGTGGAATAAGCGCTTGCCTAGCAAGCGCAGGGTCCTGAGTTCGATCCCCAGTACCGCAAAAAAAATAATAATAATAATAATAATAATATACTTAACCTTACTGACTTCACACAGGCAGCAACCACTTTCCAGATTCAAATTAAATGTCTGGTTCCTTAAATCACCACTAAAAATGTCAAATGAAAATTCATACAAAAGAAATGCATAGCTACTATTTTGTATGAACATAGATGAATACTACTCTATGGCACTAACCATGACTTTAAATATAGGATTTATTTCATGAATGTGATATTATAAAGGTACCTACTCTGTGATCTTAGTTCAATAAGCTAACAACAATGGTCTAATTTTCATGATCTCTATGGGGCCTTCATAAACTGTGAACTTCTCCCAACTATAGCCTCTACATTTTTCACAGTTCAACATGAGTGTTTATCCTGAGAAATGTATTAAACTCTGATAAGGAACACCCGAGCTAAAGATCTCCCTTAGATATTCTAACTCTAGATCCTCAGGATTCCTCTTTAGAAACTTACCCTGGAAGTCATCTCTTCCAGTCACCCATTGTAGCAGCAACCCTAGAATATGGTCCCTCACCACTAGAGGGGGTGTTTCTTCTATTGGTTTCACTTTCTCCTAATTTGGCTAAAATGATCTAAAAAGAAGCCTCAAGATCTACATCCCGACTTTTATTTCTCCCTTAATACTGTGTGGCACTGACTTCTTTCATTCTTTTTCTTCAGACTTGAGGTTACCAACAAAACATAAATTTCGATTCCTACTTGAAGTATTTGCCCATCATCCTCCATTCTCCAAACAGACTAACAAACTATACAGAGCTTATTCTAGAGACCCTGACATTAGTTCACAGGAATATCATCAGAAAACCTAACTAAGCCTCAATATTTTTTATTAGGATTTTTTTCATTTGCCAAGTTCACATTATTTCATTTAAATCACAATAACCATGAAAAATTAGGCAGTCATTAGTAACGAATTTTGAAGAAGAAATTCAAAGGGACTTGGCCTAAGAGTTTGAGCAGCAAATAGTGAAGCCATAATGAAAACTCAGTGCCCTAACTATTTCTGGGTCTACTTAGTCCATGTTGTGAGTAAAATGTGCTGAGTAAGAAATGGACCAAGTGCTGATCTACTCTTCTTTATTTACCAGACCAGTCTAGAACAAACAACTGTATGATTACTTATTTTAACTCTCTCTTGTTCCTTGAAAACAGCACACATGCTTAGAATGGTCCAAATTGGCCACAAAGTACAGCCCAACTGAGGATGCAACTGATAAAGGAGGTAAGAGGAAAGAGGCGTGAGGAAGAAAAGAGGAAATAATTCTATCCTCTTTAAATCCAGGCATAAGACACAAAATATGCAAGAGCAGCGACCAACACCAAAGCAAAAAATCACAATCACAATCACAAATGATTGACAAATGGAAACAGTCCCACCAAATAACCCAAGAGGTCATAGGAGAGATGGTGAATGTTATCTGATTCCTCAATGTTTTCTGTAAAGAACCATAACCTACAACAGAGTCCCTTACAAAAGATGAACTTAGAAATGGCCAGTTAGAATCTCTAACTTTACAGAGCCAGAAGATGGGAAGGGAAGAATCTGGATAAAAAGAAATGTGTCAGCAGATAGCCCAATCCACATGACATGAATCTGATTGGGACAAAATGAACATACTATACTACCCAAGATGCTTTGGTTATGAGTGACAAAGTTCTAGATCACACTGGTTTACACAATGAGAAAGATGATACTCAGGCAACCTCAGTAGAGGGGTACCACTTCTTTCTTCTCTCACTTTCAAGGCCAAGAAACTCTAGCCCAGAGCACTTGGCTCACCTCCAGGCCTTCCTTCACAGCACACTGGCCAGATAGGTTTCAGCCACTACTAATCCTTCAGTGGCCAGGGAAGTGGGATTACCCATGCTTGCCTACACCCATCAGCTGGAGTCGAAGAAATGCTGGGGAGTCGATCATTGTGACTGCACAGTGGCCAGTTTATAAAGGGAGTATTATCACGACATTGTTTTCACTCAGTAACAAATTTATTATTTAATTATGTTGCTTCCCTGGTCTTAACTAGGAGGCATATGCTGTGCTGGAGACTCAGATAATTACCCTTTGCTCACACCTCATATTTATCACCATGAACTTACTTATCAGATCTAAAACATTTTACTATAGCTTTCTTGATTGAGCCACTATTAAAAAAAACAGGAACCCCGTTTTGACAAAGATGCCATGCTGAATTTCGATCCAGTAAGAAACTGCACCACGACTGATTATTGAGTAAATCATAAACTCAGGTTTAGGCACAACACGTAGCACATATTTGCAAACCTTGTTTTAAAGAAAAACTTTTAAAGTAATTTCAGTGAAAATGCATTTCTCTGTTACAAACTTTTATTTTTTTATGGAAATTCCTCTCCTATCTTTATTCCCCCATCTAATTTACATAGCTAAACACATACATTAAGCATGAACTCCAAAAAATATTTTATATATAATCAGAGAGTTCCACAGAAATTCTGGAACTGGGCCCCTTTAGTAACTCTATAGAAAAGCTTGGCAGAATGGCTTCATTTACAAACTGTGTCACGTAATGCAAGCAAGGGCACCTCCCAGCCCAGGCTGCAGTGCAGGTCTAGGCAGAACAGAGGAACACAGGGGAAAGAGAATGGCAGCCTATTCCCAGCTGAAGGTAAACTTGCCCACAGAGGCAGAACAAAAGGCAAAAAGGAATCAAAACTGAGTCTTGGACCAAAATAACTAACCAGTAATTGGAAAGTGCTAAAGTATAGCAGTTATAAACAGTACACAGAGTTTATGTGTATATAATATATTGTAAATGAGAAAAATAGTAGTGATTATTCCTGGGTGATTAATTTGTGGGTTTTTTCCTTTTATTCCTATCTATATTTTTCTGAGTGTCCTAGACTACACAAACACCACTTTTTAAGGATGGAAAAAGAAAAACAATAAAGCAAATATTTTACCTCACTAGGTGTTTTGGGTTCTTCCAACGAACCTCTTTACTGCCTTTTAGTTAGGATTACTTGTATCCAACTAGCCTGCTACTTGCTACCATTGAGAAAATAGGTTGCTTTAATTTTTTTTACATCACAAGAAACAAACTGCTGCTGTAGCTGAAAATAAATTTGAAATTCAAAAAAATTTGAAAAATGCTTAGAAAATGAACCAAAAATGTTTAATTATATCCATAACACACTAAAATTACCACTCAAAAGTATAGTAATTTAGGATATTCATTTTTTACCAAGTCATTATTTTAACCAGATTATCTAGTTGATGAGCTCTCTTTCAACCAAAATGTATTTGGCCAAAATTATTGCTGACCACCAAAACTTCTGAGTCAAGCTGGCACTAGGCAAAGAGTACATGACCATTATCAGGGGAAAGTATAAAGGTAGAAATAAAAACAGGATCAAAAAGTACGGCTCAGTAACAAAGAACAGGCAAGATGACCTGGGCAAGTTTAGAAGGGAAAGATGCCTGCAGCAATGGCTCAAAGTGGAAGGAAGTCTTTTATCAAGGGGTTATGAAACCTGAGCAGCTCAGAGTGCTAGGAAGAGATCAAGTGAATTAAATTCCATCTGCTTGCTGAGACATTCTCTCCAAGTAGGACAAAACTGGGATTGTCTCTAGGCATGACAGATGAAAAGCTGCATCTCTAGGTACCATAGTTGAAAAACTTAACCTTGTTAAGGTTCGATTAGGAGATACATTTCCAAAATAATTTATCCACAATCACAATCATTTCCAGTAAATAAGGTTGTGGAGCTGACCACTGCAGGATGCAAACTCTAGCCTTACTGTCTGGCATGTAAGTGTTCCTCCAGGAGGCAATACCTTGTACTATTAGCAGAGCAAAGGAAGCACCACCACAGAAGGTGTTCCAAAGGTAGGAAAACAGAGGATTGTATTCCTATTTAGTTACAGCAAAAAGGTGTGAAAAAGAAACAAATGAATCAAAATTTGGGGGGTAAGAAGTATATAGTATAAAGGCAGACTATTTACACATGATGTTGAGGCACCTGAGTAACTATTTGGAAAAAAGTAAAAGTTAGACCTATGCCTCACACCATATACCAAGAAAAATGAACTAAAAATTTAAATCTAAAATGGAAAGTATGAAAGCAGTAAAACAACAAAATGAGAACATTCTGTCATAACCCTGAAGTGAAGAGGGTCTTTCTAACTAGGACAACATCCAAAAGTTATAAAAGAGAAGGCTGACAAATTGATCTACAGTTTTAAAATCTGCATAGCAGCCGGGCATGGTGGAGCACACCTGTAATCACAGCACTCGGGAGCTGAGGCTGAGGCAGGAAGCTCACCGTGAATTTGAGGCCAGCCTGGGATACAGAGTGAGCTCAAGGCCAGCTGAATGACATCATGAGATCCTGTCTCAAAAAAAAAAAAAAAAAAAGATAAAGAAAAATCTATAAAGCAAAACATCATAAGCAAAGTTGAAAGACAAATAACAAACTAAGGGGTTTGAGGATATAGTTCAAAGGAATAAGCACTTGCCTGGCAAGTGCAAGGTCCACAGTTCAATCCCCAGTACCGCAAAAAAAAAAAAAAAAAAAAAACAACGAACTAAGGGAGAACATGTTGCAACTCAGATTAAAAAGGGTAAATAAATCTCCAGATTATAAACAATAACTACAAAAGTAGTTTTTAAGCCACCTTCAGTCCCCAAAACAGGCAAATGGTGTAAGAGACACTTTACAAAAACGATAAAATATAAATGGCTCTTACAAATATATGAAAAGATGTTCTGACTTTTTCAGAAGAGAAACAGGAATTAAGACTACACTAACATTCTTTACCTACCAGTGTGGAAAAAAACTGAAAGTTAAATAATACAATTTGCTAGCAAGAATATGAGTAACTAGGCTTTTGCTTGTGTTTCTAATGGGATGTGAATCTTACAATCCCTATGGTGTATCAAAATACAATATTTACCCTTTGGATCAGCAATTCTACTTCTAGAGACACACCCTACAAATATATTTGCACAAGTATGAAATAATTCATACAACAAAAGTATTTATTACAACATTGCTTATAACAGCAAAAGACTAAAATCTTCCCGTATGTCCATCCCTATGGACCTGGGTAAATAAATGGTATTGTATTTACACAAATGACATGGAAAGGCTCTACCAGGATACATTATTAAGTGAAACATATCTTGGATTTTTTTTTCCATAGCTATGTTAAAAAACACTACGATATACCGGTAAGCAAAAAAATAAAAGGTAGAGCAATGTATATAAGCTTTCATTTGTATAAAAAAGGAAAGGAAAACAGAATTTATATTTGTATTGGCTTAGAAATACATTTTAAAACTGGAAGGGTGATAATTTAGTGGATGGGGGACAGGTAAAAGGGAAACTGTTCATTTCTAAATGTTTTGTTGTCTGAATCATGAGACTGTACAGCCTTTTCAAAAATTAAATCTTAGGATGTTTCAATATGTAAGGTAGATATAATTCAAGTTCCTAGTTAATAGCCCACATTCTGCAGCCCCTTAGCCTGTGGGTGACACATACACAAGTGACTGTCCAGGTGGAGGGAGGCCTTAGGAGTAGTGCCCAGGACTGGAAAGCCCACAGCAGAGACAGTGACAGAAAGAGAGAGAACACAAGCTCATGAAGGCATCACAGCAGAAGTGGCATACCAAAGTAAAGAGATAACCAGAGATTCATTACTGGGGTGCTGGGGCCAAAAAGTGGTATAACAAATCCTCTAAACACCTGAATTAGTTCTGACTTCAAATACAGATGTCACAGAGGGTGCAAACCAGGGGTCCCAGGAGGCTCTGCGCACTGGCTGCAGTGGGGGGACAAGGTGGTATGGCACCGGCAGCACAATGATGCACGGCAGGTTTTCTCCACTCCTCTTACACTAGCTCCTCAGTAAAACTATCACAGAAAAATTTAGGCCACAAGACCAGAAAGGATCAAGAAAATAGACTATTTTAGGGTCTGGGGATATAGCTCAGTGGAATAAGCACCTGCCTAGCAAGCGCAGGGTCCTGAGTTCAATCCCCAGTACCGCAAAAAAAAAAAAAGAAAATAGACTATTTGGAAGACTTTCTGAAAATTGGTCTCATTCATCAAGTGTTTGCAGAGCATCTACTCTACACCACAAACTGCTGCAAGTGCTGAATAAATTTATCCCAAAAGAAAGTCATCCCAATACACAGGCCTATGAAGGCATTTGAAGCAAACAGAATTGTAAAAGACTTTGAGATAAGCTCCTCTTACTTTTGTTAGATGTGAAAGGTCTCTAAAAGTTCATTTACCAACTGTAAGTGCTATGGAACTGTGGTAAGAGGACTTCAAATTGTACCCATTTTATCCTACTGTCCTCAGATATGACTGGTGGACGTGGTAGTGTGTGCTTATAATCCAGCCACCTGGGAGGCTGAACTAGGATGACCACAAAGTCAAAGTCAGTCTTGGAAAATTAGCAAGACCCTGTCTCAAAATAAAACTTTGGAGGATAAAGCTCAGTGACAGTGCACTTGCCTAGCGTGCATAAGACCTTGGGTCCAATCTCCAGCACCACAAAAAAATAATTTATAATGGTAATTTAACATGTGGGTTTAAAGTAGGAATCATTTTCAGAAATTAGAAAAAAAAGGAGTTTATTTCAATTTTACCAAATTTAAATAGCAGAAATCTTTAAAATGTAGCTTTCTATTCTCCTTACCACAATTGATAAAACAGGAAAACATAACTGGAAAAAGGAACTAATTCAGAACAGATGTCGGGTAAGAATTTTTCCAGTAGTGAACTATAAACATGCAGAATAAATACTGGAAAATGTATTATGGTTAAAAAAAAATCAGAATCAGTTACTAATTACATGATCTAAGTAGAAACCAGATACCTAAATATGTAGAACAGGCATTTAAAAAATAACTCTAAATTAATGGACAAACCATGATTTTATTATCCAAACCTGACTTAGATAACACATAAACTTAAAATCTGCTAAAATGCAGATACTTTCCATGCTTATAAAGTCAGCTCTTATTTATCCAAAAGATGTACCTAACTACAAATCTAACAAGTTTGCAAATAAAATATACTATATCTTTCCTGAATTTTATGCCAAAATGTTTTCAACTTCACTACCTTTTGGTACTTCTTATGACCTGCCTTAATATTTCACTGTATCGCTTCACACATGGAAAGGAAATGTAATAACTTACAACCTACTCTCAGCAGACCTTCTTCTCTAGAAAAAAAGCAAAAGAGGACAGTTCCACCCTGGTTGCCTGAGAAGAAATGGCTTATGTCTAGCATGCAATAAGAATCAGAAAGGAACTGAAGAGGAGCAAATAACAGAATCCATTCCAAGAGAGTTTGCTAATTTGTAGGAAGTCAATTAACGACTTACTCATATTCAAATGAATGTACAAAGACAACTTCCAAAGCTAAATATAAAATGACTCTTGGACTGTTCAGGTTTCCGCTCATTTTTACTTTACAGACAGGAAAGGCCCATGATGCTGGTAGTACATTAACTCTCTCAGGCCACCAAGATACTCAGTGGCTGTAGTAAATTACCATGTGGGTCAAAGTCTGTTATAAATATTACTCCTAATATAACATTACTACTAAAACCACATGTGTTATACACAAGAGTTAATGAGCCCCCTGATCATTGCAAATAGACAGCAACTTAAAATACTGGCCCAGAAAAACATCCAACCTTAGAATCCTAAAGAACCAACAACTTCAGAAAGATCCTTAAAGATCATAAACTGAACCATCATTTATATTAATTCAGTCTTGCAAAGGAATGATTTATCCAAAGGCAAATTTGCAGCTTCACTGCAGCAAAGCCAGGCCTAGGCCTCTGAGAAACAATCAAGTGCCCTTTGTGACACACCGCATCTAGCTATAGGAGACCACACTGAAGAAACTGGACATTTACACTGAGGCCATTTGTTTTTAGAACTGAGATTAATGTAAATAATTATACCAATATATTTGCTAAGAAGTATTCACTTCATCAACTCTAGCTAAAATGCAGATCATATTTCATAGGCATACATAATATCCTAAATTGATTCATCACATGTAAGTAATAACTTTCCTCTCCCAAATTATTGTGGTCTTGCAGGGTTTACCAGTGACTGGGAAAAATAAGACTAAGAAATAAACTGTCTTTTGAACCAGACTATAAACCTGTCCTAACTTATTATTACAGATTAAAAAAAACACTATTTAATAAAGTTTAACACACCAGTAAGTAATCTTTCCATCTCAGATTTCCACTTTTTTCTAATTGTTTTATAATAAAGTCTTTCTTGATCTGTCATATTGCTTTTTCCTTGATAAAGTCAAAAGTTTAACATTCTAAATAACATAGGCTTCAAGCAAATCATAACGCCAAAATCTTTTTTGCCTTGTTTGTCTCTTCCTTTGCATAGTGTCATACAAATCTATTTAAATACATTTTGGAAACAATGTGAAATTCAAGAATTTTTACACTTACCTAGTTATACACAAATGCCCTAGTTCCCAAATTTCTAGCCATTAAAACATTTTTCTTTAAAAAAAAGCTGATATTAACATTTTCTATCTAGCCTTCAACGTTTCTCATCATTGAGAGAAAGCAGCATAAGAGAAAGTGAAAACAGCAAAAGAGACTATAAGAGTCAAATCAAAAGTCTGAGGAAAAAAAATGTAAAACAATGTTACAAATCTGCCTGTGCAACAAACCAAACTGCCACTTCCTTGTATCACCAGGAAGCTGTCTGTGCTTCTGGCGGGCACTTTGACATGGGATGTTCAATCAGGAATATCAAAAGTTCAGGCAAAGAAAACAACTAATGTATGACCTCATATAAGTCCATTTGTGTCAATAATGTATGTTATGACTGCTCTCTCCACACTCAAGCTAGACGAGCCAATATTTTATGGACATTTACTATCTATGCTGAATATTACTAGACGTTCGAGAAAATTCAAAGATGTGTAAAGCACACTTTTCAAGCTTATAGCTTGACAAGGTTATAGGCTATAGACACAAATATTCAAAAAGAAGACAATAAAATAAGAACCTTATGAAAGACAATCTGAGTTAACTTCTTCAGCTAGTTTCAGGAAGGGTTAGATTTCTAAGTGGAGAAGGAAGGAGAGAAAGAAATAGCATAAAAAGGAAAACTACAAACAAATGTGGGAGGTTGAAAAGATGTCTGAAGAACACTAGCCTGACTAGGACAGGGAAAGTCTGGAAATCTGAGAGGCCTCTGGGTTATATTCTGCAGACAGTACCTGACTGGTGAAAACTTCTTAGGCTGAGTGATATAAAGAAAGTTATATTTTAGGAAGACCAATGATAAAAACTGGTAAGAGAGAAGAGTACACAAGGAGGTCAGATAGGAAATTACTATAATACTCCTGGATCTTTGAGCCAGGCACATCAAGTGCATACATGTTAACTATTATTGAATTTTATATATGTACCTTAAATATAATGTGGAGCTTCTGATTACAGAAAACCTTTTCATTACAATTCTTGGACTTTTCCATTTATTTTCATATTAGGCTTGGAAATTTTTATTTCATTTTCCCTCATCCAATCTTTGCATTAATACTCCTTACACACTATATTCCTTACACACTAGCAAAATCAGCATCATTTCCTGTTACTGCTTCAACAAAAGAACATTTAAAGTGATTTTCAAACCACTTTGTCAAAATAATTGCTTTATATCACACACAAAAATTTCCCCCAAATTTCATTTTGTTCTCTCAGAGAAAGAACTCTTCCTTTCTTGCAGGCAGATTAGGCCTACAAAACCAAAACAAAACGAAAAGTAGTTATCAAGTGACTCTGTAATAGTTACTTCATAGAAAGAGTTTTCAACACATTGGCTGCTTCCAGCAACAGAAGTACAGAAACTGCTTTCTTTATTTTGTGTATGTGAACTAGACCACATTCTAGAAAAGAAATTCTCTCTTCTAGAAAATGGTCCCAACCAGGAAAGTTTTAAACTTGTCAGATTAAGAAAGTTTATTCTATTTGTTTTCCCAAAAGATTTAACATAAAGTATTAGATTTCACTTTTTAAAAAATCATCAAAAATAATTTAACTGGTGAAACAGCTATATTACATGTGCCTTACACAGTATTATGCCTGATTTCTAGTAAATCACACTTTTGAAAATGCACAGAGGAATAGATGTTAAATTGGAAAACAGAAGAATTAATTCCATTTGGGTCACTGAAAGAATTGCTATGTTTAGGGACACAGGATTAAGCAGAAGAGAGTGACCCAGTTGTAAGAAAGCCTTGTTTCTACTTCCAGTTTCCATTTGAGTGTTAAAAAGTGGTCACTTAGCAGTGACCGCTGGAACCTCTGTAATGCTCAGTGCGACTTCCTACAGAGGAGCAAGGGGAGAGTGGTTTGGCTGGGCGGTATCAAACAGCCGCTAAGCTCAAGGGAGTGGTCAAGGAACCAACAGATTAGGGACCTGGCACTCAGGAAGGAAAGAACATAAAGGAAACTGACGGGTGGGAGACAGGAGGTGGGGGTGTACAAAGTACTAGCCAAAACAGGGGTCCCGAGGACACATTCACTCAATGAGAAAAATGCTTTACTTTCTCAGCCAGGGGTGGATTTAAGGTAAACAAGGTTACTAGCTTCAAACTCACTGGAGCCCAGTTTACATGAACAAACTTAGTTGCTTTATAACGACCCGTATGGGCAAGAACCTGTCATATATTAATGGTCAGGAGACGTCGCTTATTCAATAAATTCATTGAAAAATGTCACGCTTCCCAAAAACTGTACCTAATTTTAGGGTTCCTACAAAGTGATTCCAGTTCTGCATGAGATTTTAAACCCAAGGGGGAATGGGTGGGGTGCAGAATACAGATGAAGTTTTTACAGCATGGAAATAAAAAGTATTTTTAAACATTCTTGAGGGTGCGGAGTTAGGCAAGAAGTAATACGTGGAAACTGTCAAGTGCTTCTCTATACACCCACCCACCAGATACCATCGCAGCCGACTGGGGGAGTCTCCCTCTTCTTGCCTGACAGCTTCACTTTCTTTGAGGTCTGGAGCTGGTGATCACACTGTCCCGTCATGGTATTTTCAGTTAACAAAGCAGTTACTCAACAGGGGAAAAAGCCACAAAGGAGCACAGCAGCTGCTGCTGCACCCGTGATGCAAGTGCAGGATAAGCCCCGGGCCGCCACCGCCGCCTCGGCTCCTCCGTGACGTCCGGGAGGGGTATCCCCGGCTCTCAGGAAGTGGTGGCCGCGGGCAGCTCCGCCCCCACGCGACTCGGAGCTGGCCGCGCCGCCGGGTGGCAGGACCGCCGGGCCGCGAGGGCGGCAGGGCGGGCGGGATCACCGTCGCCGCACGCAACGCGCGCGCGCAGCCCGCGGTCCACGCGCCCCACTCCGCAGCCCGCGCCGCCGCTGAGTACGGACCCCGCGCCTCACCCTACGCCCTCGGCTCAGCTCGCGCGCGGGAAGGGGACCCGCCCGCGCCCCCTCTCGCCACCGCTCACACCCACTCACCCCGACCCCCGACGCCGAGCCCGGCCCGGCCTCGCAGGTCACCAGACCGGGTCGAGCCGAGTCCAAGATGGCGACTCCGCCACTCCCGCCCCTCCGCGCTGCAGGCAGGGTCAGGGCGCCCCCCTCACGCGGCGCGCTCGCGCCCGAGGCCCCACTAAAAATAGCCAGGCCTAACTCTATGTTTGGTTCGGCCGGATCCCGGCGTGGTCGCGCGCGCCCCGCCCCGCCCCGTGCGCCCTGCCCCGCCCCGCCCCGCGCGGCGCTGAATGGAGGAGGGCGGGGGTGACCGAGGGGAACCTACTCCGCTATCTGCGGCGCGCGCCGGCGGCTGGGCCCGGCCAACCGCCGAATTTAGTAACATCGCCTGCGTCAATCACGCGCCTCGCGTGCGTCAGCGCAGCGCGGCTCCAGGTCCTGCTCCCCCCTCTCCAGCCTTTGAATGGATACAATGTAGCAGCGCCCTCCTGCTTTCTGAGGCTGGATTGGAACCTGCCGGGATGTAGAGGTTGGGTTGCCCCTGGCTGGGTCAACTTTTGGCGCATCCTCCCACGATCTTCTCCACACCAGCCTGCCCGAAGTGAAAGTGGAGGCTAAGAAAGTATAAGATGTAGTTTTGTTTTCAAGTTTCTGGTCCTAGCTCGAACTTTCTTAGAATCTGAAACCTGCTGTCCACAAAGGGACCCCCTCTCCCAAGTTTACCACCACCCTCACTCACACACACAGCGCTCAAAGATTGGGAGAGGTCAAGGAAGCACAATGTCGCATCTGATTGAAGTGGGGACCACGAGGGGACCATGTCTGTCTGCATTGCCACTCAAATATTTTCTTCTCAAAAATTCATTTCTAAAAGAGGCTGCTTTCACTCAGCAACCTTTGGGACCATGAATCTTTAACTGATACATTTCATTTTGTTTTCACGCAAGAAACTCACACTTAAAACTCATCATTTCCAGGGGAGAAAATGCTGTGCTTCATACAGTCGCCCAGACTCTTAACGCACTATATCAAGATAAATGTGTCCCGGGAGACCAGAGAATATCCCCTAGCTAGGTCAAATAAATCCTGTTGATTGATGTGTAAATGTTTCTTTTGAGAAATTGGAGGGAGCATCTGCAACTTTCAAAAAAGTGAAAGCACGGGAGCTCCGTTTCTCACGGGGTGCTGGGAGCAGGCTGATTTGCAACAGTCGCACTCGCTCAGCTGTCCAACACGTGTGTTTGTTTTATACACATTAAGTAGTTTCTGCTGCAGCGTGCGCGTGAATGATGGATGTGCACTTCTTTGGGTTATAATGTGTCCAGTTAGTAAAAACCCGCGCCGTAAGTGTAAAGAAATAAAATCCCCGTAGCCATCTGCATCCCTGTGCGAAACAAGCACCCAACATCTGATGGAAGCAGGAGGCGAATCAGCCTAAGCACAGAGGACCTGAGAGACGTAAACAGCTTTAGAACCACTGCGGGAGGGAAGCGCAGCTGCACCTCAGGAGTCTTCGGGCTGGTGCCGGAGCTGCTCCAGCACCGGCTGCCAGGTCACTCGGAGAAGCTGGCTGGCGGAGCCATGCCTTTCGGAAGAGCTGCCCTCTCCCCTGCCCCCTCGCCCTGGCTCGGTGCCTCGGGGCAGCCTCGGAGGCGCGCCAGCAGTACTCCTCCAACTCTACTCCACCCGAGCCTGACAGCTGGGCGGTCCCGCCTGACCCGCGGGCGGGCCGCTGCACCCTCCGGAAAACGCGCGCCCTGGCGAGCAGCGCCGCGGCTGAGCGGCTGACAGCGCGGATCCAGCCAGCCCCCGGGACCCGGGCGGGCAGCTGGGCGCTGTTTCCATGGTGCGGCCGTGCGAATGGCCGAGGAACGGGCGCGCGCGCACAAACACACACACACCCTCCCTCGCACACGCGGAACCGGCTGGGCCAGGGGAGGGAGGAGGAGGGTGACGTAGCGTCCCATGGCGTCACATTGACGTCTCGCATTCCAGGCACTCTATGGAGAGGCCGCTAGGGCTCCTGTGGCATAAATGACGTGCCGAGAGAGCGAGCGAACGCGCAGCCGGGAGAGCGGAGTCTCCTGCCTCCCGCCCCCCACCCTTCCAGCTCCTGCTCCTCCTCCGCTGCCCATACACAGACGCGCTCACACCCGCTCCCTCACTCGCACACACAGACACACGCGCGCACACACACTCCACTCTCTCCCGCGCGCTCACACCCCTCTTGCCCTGCGCCCTCGCCGGTGCAGCGCCGCGCCGCAGCCGGACGCCCCTCCTGGGCTCACTTTGCGACGCTGACAGCGCAGGCGGTGGCGGTGGAGGTGGGAGCAGCGGCGGCATCCTCCCACCTGGTCGTGGCCGGAGCCCGGACGCCGGCGGAACCTCTCGGCGGCGCTCTCCCATGAGTCGGGATCGCAGCATCCCTCACCAGCCGCTCGCCGTCTCCGGGAGCCGCTGGGCTTGTGCACCGCAGCCCTTCCGGGACAGCAGCTGTGACTACCCCCCAGTGCAGATTTCGGGGCATCTCTCTAGAAACTCGATCTAAAGACGGAACCGCCACAGCACTCAAGTACGTATGCTATTTACACAGTTAATAAGGGGACTTGCTAAAAAGTTGGCGCGCTGGAAGCGTCGCTCCTGAAATTGACAACTTTGAGCGCGGGGTTCCCCCCACACGCACCCGCCTTTCCACTCCGGCTTTGCTCGCTCAGCAGCCCATGGGTTCTGATCTAAAACTTTTCCCCTGTAGCGTGCCGGCGGGGACTCTGGAGCTGGTGGGAGTCCTCTCCCCACCCGAAGAGGCGAAAAGCCTCTAACAAAGAGGAGGACCGGGATTTGTGCAATAGCAGCTCCGGCGATGTAATTCAGGGTATTTCGGCTCTAGTTGTCATGGTAATGATGCTCTCCGCCGCGGCGGCGGCAGAGGCAGGGAGTTGCAGCCCCGGTGACGAACGGCACTAATTTTCCTACCGTTTAAGTAGGATTGAAAATAGTTGCTCTGATGGATCCAAGTTAATGTACCTAATGGTGGAACAGAGATGGTTGTCTGGGAGAAAGCTTAGGAGGGAAAGGCCTGGGCAGCAGTGGCCGGAGTTCGCGGAGGCGCTTGGAGGATCTCTGGAAAGAGGGCGTAATTGTAGGAATGTGGTTTATTGTATTGAAATGAGCCTGGGGCTCCACTAGGCACGTCTGCCTGGCGTCGCTGACTTACCGGTTTACACTTTTCCCTTCGGAGGTAATCGGTTGTAATTGCCGGCTCCCGCGCCCCGACACGCGTGGGGATCGCATCCCTCTCCTCTCGGCCTTGGCTCGGGGTGGGAAAGGCATGTTTTACTTGTCACTGGCAGAACTTGCACTTTCGGAGAAGTTGCTTTGGGTGTATTAGTATTACGAAAGCTCTCGGTCTCAAGACCTGAGCGGTCCTGCGAGCTCAGCCTGCGGGGACTGAGCTCCAAAGGCACTTTCTGGAACCTGTTGGGAGCCTGAGCAGTTCTGAGGGGTACAGCATTGGTCTCTTGATTTCCAAGAACGTTCCTGGAGGTTGCTTTTTACTTATGTTCCCGGATTCTCCGGAGGGAAGAGCTGCAAAGAGTTTAGTAATCAGAGATCTCGGGCTGTTATCCCAGGGCCTCGGAGTGCCGGGAGGGAGGTGCCGGGAGGTTCGGTCATTCCACCTCGAATCCAGTCCTGGATCTCTTTTTCCCACGATGGGGAAATAAGAGGAAAGAGAAGCTGCCCGGCCCAGAAACTGAGCACAATGAATGAAATTACTTTATTCCAGGTATTTTAGCGTAACAAGATGTGCATGCCCTGAGTATCAAAGACTTCTCAGGCCACCGCACCCTCCCTACCCGCTCCCTCCCCCCCGCAACCCCCAATCCCCTTCCCTAGGACTAAGCTCTCGCCGAAATTCTCCCCCGAGGTTTGCTTCGTCTCCTTTGCTCTTTCTGAGAATCGGAGTCCTTCCCTTTCTGTCCGTCTCTCCTCCACCCCTCCTGCCCCCGCCCAACCTCCGCCCCCGCTCGCCCCGGGTTGGAAACTCCGCGGAGGAGCCGGGTCACAATGGTGCGTTTCACGGTTTCCTCCACACACTTCGCCACGGGGAGGGGAACACGGGGGTGTTCCTTTCGTCTACCCACGAGAAAGAAAAGAGCTTTGACAGAGGGAGTTATTGCTTCCTAATTTACAACCTCGAGGTTCTGTGCTACCGGCCCCGGCGGCCGCGAGCGAGAGCGGCGGAACGTGTTTCCAGGCGCTGAGGCTTTGCCTAGGTAACCGGCCGTTCAGGGGGCGGGGAGAGCGGCGGGGCGCTCAGTTGGGCAGTAGGAAGGGCAGCGTGGCTCTCTCCCGAGAGCGCTGGGCGCTTGAGAGGGACCCCTTCCTTGGGAAGATGCGAGCCTCGTGCACCCGAGTTCAGAGGCCAATCTTAAGAGAAAGGCTGTGCTTGAAAGCCTCCCGGGAGGGATGGGATGCCGTGCACCCACTAGAGGAGGCGAGGGGAGAGTTGCTGGAGACACCCCCTGAAGATGCAGGGGTCAAGAAGCACACGCCACAGTGCAGGAAAGATGCCCTGTGCCAAAGCTACAGCAAGCTCAAGCTTTCCGTCGTAGCAGCTCGATCCGGGGGTGGAAAGGGAATCCCCCATTTCCTGGCGGTCGAGGGTGTCCCAGACCTGGGGGCTGTTCCCCCTTTCCGCTCCTGCAGCTAAGCTTCGGGCGCAGGAACGGCAGGAGACAAAACTTACTGGACCCTTGCGCCCCGCACATCCGGGGAGATTTTGTGTTTGGCTTGGGGGGGCCTTGGGAATTTACGTTCCTACTTATCGAGCTGTGCCCACCCCCAGCAAAGGGGGCGCTACAGGCCGGAGTCTGAGGTCGCCAGATCCTTTACCCTAGGCCAGCGAAGCCGCGCTTTCAGCTACAAAGTTTCGCTAGGCAGTGCGCGCTGAGACATTGGTCCCCGAGCTGTGCTTGGCGCCCTCCGGAATGTGCCCCCCTGCGGGCTGAGGGGTAGCCGGGAGCTTGCGAGCCGCCCACCGTCTGGGACACCGCCCGCTGCGCGCAGAGGACCTCCCTCCGCCCGCCCCACCGGCCGCGAACGCCGTCGCTCCTCGCTTGGCTTCCAGCGCTGGCCTTCTTTCCACTGTGTCCTTTGTTTGCTTGACCCCTGGCCCCCGAAACTCGCGGCTAATAGAGGCGAAGATCCATTAGCATTTAGAATGAAAGACGCAGACTTTCTTAATTCCTTGGGGCATTCATGCATTCGCTCCGGACCTTGTGCGTTTCCTATGCAATGTGTACAATTTGTATTTTAAGGGTGGAGGCAGGCAGAGTTGGAAAATGGCTATTTTCCGCTCGTGCCCACTCAATGACCCCCATTTTCAGACGGAGCTAGGTCCTCATATGTTCTCCTTCCTAAGTTTTCCTGACTTGTTTAGCTTGGGCAAAGAGATCAATTTCTAAATGACGACAGGTTACAGGGCTTTTAGCCTCGGTTTCTGTGCCACCAAAGTGCAGTGAAAGCTGTGTATGTTGACAACCTTTCCTCAGCTTTCCCCTAGGCGAAATGATGCTTCTTGCCCTGGGACTCCGGGACCATTTAAACCCCTTTACTTATCCTTATGAATTCTTTGTAATTAGCTACCCTTTCTAGACAAAACTCCCCCAATTAGCCTCCCCCTGGGCTTTGAGATCCATCCTAGTCTCACAGCGATCTCTTTCCTCTCACCCGGTGCTTGCAGAGCCCACTGCGGGAGAGCGCAGCCCGGCAAGCCCGGGCCCTGAGCCTGGACACTCAGCAGAGCCAGGCAGCACCACCGAAGCTTTGCCTTGCCGGACGTCCCCGCCTTCCACGCTCTCAGCCTCTGCTGGAGAGACCCCCAGCCCCACCATTCAGCGCGCAAGATATCCTCCAGGTAGGTCTGAAACTTTGACCTCTTCTCCCTCCCACAAAGAGAAATGGGCAGGGGAACAGCACATCCAGAGGGCTGGCTGGTCAGCTTGCCAGCACAGTCCTGGCCAGCCATTTCAGGTGACTTCCCCAAACGAAGCTGTTCTGTGTACCACACCCTGTTGCTAGGAATGGAAAAGCCAGATTAAATTAAGCGTCGCGTTTCTCAGAATTATTTTTCCTAAGCAAATTGCACATGCTGCCATAGATTGGGATCTTTAAATCCTAATTTTTGCCCTTCTTTTATATCCAGGGTATGCATTTGTGATTTATGGAGTCACTTACAGCGATAGAGGCATTTTATCTGTATGAACCCAA
The DNA here is from genome assembly GCA_004027595.1 of Dinomys branickii. Taxonomy (NCBI): domain Eukaryota; kingdom Metazoa; phylum Chordata; class Mammalia; order Rodentia; family Dinomyidae; genus Dinomys; species Dinomys branickii. The sequence goes on along the minus strand of PVLD010001710.1, from coordinate 78,115 downwards.
TTATCATTTGGGTGCAGCTATTTAGAGAGCAAAGCTCAAAAGGAAAGGGAAAAACATTTGAACTGAAAGCCAAGGAGTAAATGTGAGTTTGGCAAAAGAAAGGACAGCAGGTTTGGTTTGCATCACCTCTTTACAATTTTGTTCAAGGGCTACTAGGTACCAGGCCTGTGTAGCCGCCAGAGATGAGCAGGGATGTGCAGATAACCGAGTCTCAGCAAGCTCATCTTCCAGCTGGAAGCTTCAGAAAGCCACAAAGAAGAGCAATAGGTAGGGAAGGACAGCAAAGAATGACAAAAAAAGATTAGGAGAAATCCTGGAAGTGGTGAAGGAATATGGACAAAAGACCCGATAATATTCTTTCTTGTGGATGATTAACTTCACTTCATCCCACCAACTGGACAGACACCAAGATAAATAATCCTTTAGCTTCAAACTAGTGAGTGTGCTTTTAAGGTCCTGCTTAAAAAAAAATTTTAAAAGTCTTGAACTGGCCCCTCCTCATCACTGCTTCTTCCAACAGGCCCTCGTCACCTTTTTTCAAGTCAAGATTTCATCCCATACACGCATGACTCAATCAGAGTTGGAAATGTGGGTAAGAGAAAGATGTCAGAGGAAACCTGAAGCACTCACGTTTCTATTAGTCACACCTTTTACACCACAGACTCCAAACAGACGTTAAGCACCTGGTTTTCCTTTGGCTCAGAAAAACCAACCACTAGAAAATGCCCATTTTATCACTTCTATGTAACCATTAAAAAGGAAAATAATTAGAGAAATCACCCACCAGAGCCAATAACTCTCAAAACCTTCTCACCCAGGTTACCCTCTCTGAACAATAGTGAGCACCTTGGATACCAATCACTTTGGAGACTCAAAATAGTCAAACCGGCAGATAAACCAAATTATTCCAAGACTGCTTTCTTGTTTTCTAGGGAACTAATTCTTCTGTCATAAGAAAATACCTCAACTAATGCCTATTTAATGCTAGGTGTTGATTATTACCATAGAACAGCCACTGACACATCTTATTAGTCAGAATTGGTAAATATATTTGCATACACACACACACACACACACACACACACACACACACACACACACACATACAGACTGTATAGCAGAGAACAGGTTTAGTGGGGGGGTGGGTTTTTTTTTCAGCTGCTGATATTTTTCTTTGCAGATGGCACAGACTCCTCCAGTCCATTTCCTGGGCCTACGTTCCCACCTCTCCACCTAGCTGGCTGAAGTCATCAGCAGGGGTCCAGTTTGTGCAGGCTGCTAGTCCTCTCTGGAGGAGGGAGGAGGGGGTGGGAAAAAGCAACCACAACTTGTGTGGGCAGCTTCAGTTGGCACTCATAAAATGTTAGAATGTCACTGCCTTTCTTGGCCAGTAAGTCCCACACGGGACATCTTTTCGACTAACTCATAGGTTTACAAATCAGTGTGTGTAGCTTGGGGGACCAATGGTCTCTTGCTCCCATAATTAACCAACTGAGCATATGCAGGCTTTTCCTTTATCCTCCCAGCCTGTGGCTTAGGAGGCCACTCTAATTAGTTCATTGGACTCAAAGCCACTTTTAAAAACATCTTTGGATTTATGAGGGAAGCGTGACGTTCTCCAATCTCTGGAGAACAGAGCAAACGAGAGGATGAGTGTTGCAGTCCGTTTTGTCCGTCAGGGATTCAGCTGTCTTCCCAGGGAGGTAAAAGTAAGCATGAGGTGTTTAAGTCTGTGAAGCCAGAAGGAGAAGAGGATGTCACTTCCTGTGTTTCCCAGATTAGAGAGCAGTGAATCCAACACTGCCTATTAGCTAGGGAAAGTGTTGACTTGCTTCTGAGAGACCTTTCTCCCTGGCCCTGCAGATATGCCCTGTGTGCAAGCCCAGTATAGCCCTTCGCCTCCAGGGTCCAGTTATGCAGCGCAGACCTATGGCTCGGAATACAGCACGGAGATCATGAATCCCGATTATGCCAAACTGACCATGGACCTCGGCAGCACAGAGATCACGGCCACAGCCACGACGTCCCTGCCCAGCTTCAGTACCTTCATGGAGGGCTACTCGAGCAGCTACGAAATCAAGCCCTCCTGCGTGTACCAAATGCAGCCATCTGGGCCACGGCCTTTGATCAAGATGGAAGAGGGCCGCGCACCCGGCTACCACCACCATCACCATCACCACCACCACCACCACCAGCACCAGCAACAGCAGCCATCCATTCCAACGCCCTCTGGCCCGGAGGACGAGGTGCTGCCCAGCACGTCCATGTACTTCAAACAGTCTCCGCCGTCCACCCCCACCACGCCTGGCTTCCCCCCGCAGGCGGGGGCGCTGTGGGACGACGCGCTGACCTCCTCTGCTCCGGGCTGCGTCGCGCCCGGCCCGCTGCTGGACACGCCAATGAAGACGGTGCCCACGGTGGCCGGCGCGCGCTTCCCGCTCTTCCACTTCAAACCCTCGCCGCCGCACCCGCCTGCGCTCAGCCCCGCTAGCAGCGGCCACCACCTCGGCTATGACCCGACGGCCGCCGCCGCGCTCAGCCTGCCCCTGGGAGCCGCGGCCGCTGCGGGCAGCCAGGCTGGCGCGCTCGAGGGCCACCCGTATGGCCTGCCGCTGGCGAAGCGAGCGGCTGCGCTGGCTTTCCCGCCGCTGGGCCTCACGGCGTCCCCTACTGCCTCCACCCTGCTGGGCGAGAGCCCCAGCCTGCCGTCACCGCCCAACAGGAGCTCTTCTTCCGGAGAGGGCACGTGCGCGGTGTGCGGGGACAACGCCGCCTGCCAGCATTACGGGGTGCGCACCTGTGAGGGCTGCAAGGGCTTCTTCAAGGTGAGCACCGCCTCCTCTTGACACCCCTCCCCTCCCCTCCCAAGCCGGCCCCTTCCTGCAGCCAGTGCTATAGCAGCAGCCATTGTTTTTTCTGGCTTGAGTTCTGTAATCAGTAAGCTGTGTTTCTCAGGGGTTTTTAACTTCAGGTCAACGTACAAGAAGGCCACCCAGACGGACTTAAGGGGTCTGCGAATCTCCTGGCCTGACGTTGCCTTATGAGCATTTTTTTTCTGAAGACAGCTTTCAGCAGACTGTCAAAAGATCTGTGCTTCAACAATGCTCAAAGCTCGTGCATTCCTTTCAGTCCATTGAGGGTATCAGAGGGCAGGGGCCTGGACTTTTGTGTCTCAGGCTTCACAGTAAGAGCTAGGACTCTAGAATCAAAAAATCCTGATGTGGAATTCTGGCCGCTCACTACCAACAGTATCTTGAAGATAGATAGATAATTGTGCTTGTTTTATAGATGAGGATATTGTGGTTCAGAGAGGCCGTTCAGCTGCCTTAGGACAAACACTGGGAGAGCAAAAGGGAGGCAGGATAATAATTTATGCTTGCATGACCCCAAATGAATGTCCTTTAGTAGCTATGTTGGAGCACAGTAGACAGGCAATTGCCCACATGCAGTTTGGGGCGGCTGCACCACAAAGATAGAAATTAGAGTCCCACCAATCCACTGTGTCTTCTAGAAATCCTTCCTTACCTCTGTACCATACACAATACCAAGTTACACCACTATTCATTCTCACAGACCCTGGGGAGAACTTTACAGTGGGAGGGTCTGCACCTCCCCATACCTCATGGAAGCTCAACTCTAGAGAGACAGTTCTCACACAGTGGTTTAGCTGCATGTGGCATGTCGGCATGTGGGGTGGGTCCAGCTAGCCTCTTGACTCCAGAATTCCATGGCCTTTCCACCACTGGGGGCGGGGGCAGGGAAGAAGACCTAGTTCTCTGTCTTCTCTGCCTTCTGTCATTGAGTCCTTCAGGTACTTTCATGCAACTGTCCTCTCTCCTCACCTCACTGACCGTTATTTCAGATCTGCATAAGTCACTGCCTAGCCTCCAATGCCAGGCAGGACAGAGGTAAAAGGGAAATGAGATGCTGATTGGGTAACTAGGATTTGGGAGGGCAATGGGATGTGTCTGGGAGCTCAGTAATATTGAGGGCAGAAGGCTCAGCTGGGAGAGCAAAAGGGAGGCAGGATGACTTGGGGATGACGCTTCTCTCTAAGCCTCTGTTTCCTTCTCAGGGAATGAACTCAGAGAATGGCTATAATGAATGACATTAAAACTTATACAACAGCACTTATAATCTTTAAAAGGCCATGAAATAAGCTTATTATTAATGAAAATTACAAAGTATTTGGAAAAATGTATACTTGTAAGTGGGTACACATACCAACAACCAACAGTTGTGTTTTTATATGAGGATGGTAATTATGTCATTAATTGAATTCTGTAGATAAATGGTAAAATGCTTATGGAAAGACTTTGCAATATGTTAAATGCCCAACAGGTCTTCACACACAACTATGAAGTTTTAAATGCAGAATCTCACCCCCTCCTTTTTGCCATTAAAGTTGGTCCTCCCCCCCATCTTAACTACTCAAATTTCAAAGTAACTGCATTCCTTTAACAGGTTTGATTTTTACACAATTTCATTGGAAATACTGAAGGGCAGAGAATCAGAAAGCAGAAAGGGAGAAAAAAAGAAAAACAATTAAGAGAAGTATGAGGAATCCATAAATAGAATCACCTTTAAATAATTGAGAGTTGGCCAAAATCTGAGAGTGGTTATTCATTATGAATCTAAAAATCTCCATTAAGTGTTCCCTCAACAGCTTCTCTTTTTTGTAGCAATCCCTTGAAAACAAATCTATACCTGAATGGGGGGGGGGCAGGATGGGGAGAACCACCCCACAGATCTGTTAATTAAGGGAACAGGAGCAGGTTTTACCCAGTGGCTTTCTACCATTAAATTGAATTCTTTAAAAATGTGACATGAAGTGCAGTTAATGATGAGAATTCAGTGATTGAACCATAACGATCTCTCCCTGTCCTTCAACTGTGCAGGCTCACACAAATGTGGGGAAGGCTTCAGGTTATTGGGAAAATGTATACCTGAAGCAAAATGCCACTAGCACTTAAATTGGCATATTGTCTTGAGGATAATGCCAAGAAATAGACTGTTAGAAATTACTGCATGTTCAATGAAAGAGAGCTTCATTTGGGAAACACAAGTTTCCTATCCTTACAGACTCCTAACAATTTAAATGCTCTGGGGTATGTTTATGTCTTAGAATTTTACATTTCAAACTGGACAGATGCATCTTAGACTTGAAATAGGTTGGCTTTGTTAAATTTTTAAAACTATGTGACAGCAGTTTAGAAGCTATACTCTAAGATGAAATTAAAAGGTAACAGGGTAAAAACTGAAACATGGAAGGTGAAGACCCCTGAAAGTAAAAAGTTTGAAGGTAAATTAAAATTTTGGATACAAAGTAGACCACAAACCCCAGGTTATCTGGGCGTTTTTCTTTTATATGCAGCCCAGACTTCCAAATAAATGCCAGCTTTCTTCTCTGTGTAGAGTTGCATACATCCAGATAATTTCTGAAGAATTTCACTGTAAGTGGTAAAAAAATGCATCCATTGGCACAAATGTTTTCAATTACAAAAAAACAAGCATTCTTTTATATTTGGAGCCCAAAGTATGTTTAATTATTTTTCCATGTGTCATTTAAAAATTCTATGTGATTCTGAAAAATATGACGTTATTTTTATATCCAAGCTCAAGTTTTTATGATGTGCCTTGTGCAATACGGCTATTTTAGTGTATGTATCAATAGTCATTTATGAAATAACCTGTTAATGGGACTTTTCACTGAAAAATATATGGCTTTCATATTTCTTTCTCTCATTCTTATTTGTCTGTGGGGATTTTTTGTTGCTTTCTTGAATGTGATAATGATTTTTTAATTCAATTTTAAGATTTTGCTTTCAAAGTCAGAAATGACTAGTGTATGGTATATATTCTTCTAAGATAAAATAAACTACAAAAGCCAGTTAAATTAATTTCTTTTTAAGTTAGAATATTATTTCCTACATATTTTAAACAAATAAATCCTGATTTTGCTCTTTATGATTTTATCTTCACCAAATAACAAAGCCAGTTACTGTGATATTTGACTTACCATAGTGATAGCATACAAAGTACATCCTAGATAATTTTGATTTTATTTTAATAAGGTCAGCAATAATCAGGGGAGTGGAACAAGTAGACAATTGTTCTCAAAGGGATATTAAAAGTGGAGATAATCTAATCCTCCAAGGTATGATATGTTGACCTGGTAATTTCAGATATGATTTTATCATTCGGAGTTGCATGCCTCCTGAGACTTGCTTCAGAACAGTCCGAGATGATTTTCATTGTCAGCAACTAACACTAATAAAATTGTTTTTCCTGCAGGCTAGCGTGTTAGGAAATTAAATTTATCTAATTATACGAATTGCGCTGTCACTTTTCACATTGTAATTAAAATACATCTTGTCAGGTCCTACCTCTTTCCAGAAACTATTAGTTGACTATCTCTGTATTGTATTTTTCTCAGAGAACAGTGCAGAAAAATGCAAAATATGTTTGCCTGGCAAATAAAAACTGTCCAGTGGACAAGAGACGTCGAAACCGATGTCAGTACTGTCGATTTCAGAAGTGTCTCAGTGTCGGGATGGTTAAAGAAGGTATGGATATGATGCTTTTCATCCAATTCGCTATTCTCAGACATCAATGAAAAAAAAGTTAATATTTATGTAAGGATGGTGAATTTCCCTAGCTACTCTTTCATTCCAACATTTTATCTGTATGGAATATATTTACATTTAAAAATACCTGCAGACTACTTATTCTGATTTCTCAAAATCAATTGAGAGCTTGTGTGCATGCATTTGTGTTCTATTAAGAAGGAAAATTTCAAGGCTAATTCATGGAGTATCTTTTTTGTCAGTATGGAGTATCTTGTTTGATGCTTGCTTCAACTCTCATGAAAGCATTGAGTATTATTCCAAACTTACTGGCACTTTTAAGTTGTTATTAATGATTGCCCAACTATCATTTATTCTGATTCCTTTTTGAGATTTATGCTTTTTCATAACATAATCTTTACAGATTGTTTTCTTTTTCTCTTTGTATCAGTTGTACGTACAGATAGTCTAAAAGGGAGGAGAGGTCGGCTGCCTTCCAAACCAAAGAGCCCATTACATCAGGAACCTTCTCAGCCCTCCCCACCTTCTCCTCCGATCTGTATGATGAATGCCCTTGTCCGAGCTTTAACAGACTCAACACCCAGAGATCTTGATTACTCCAGAGTAAGTCTTATGTGTTCCACTTTTGACTGAATTATCAGCATCTGTATTCATGATACTTCATAGTAATAAGAGTTGAAAGGCCAGGGATATAGCTCAGCAGCACAAGCACCTGCCTGGCAAACACAAGGTCCTGAGTTTGATTCCCAGTACCAAAGGGAAAAAAAAAAATGGAGAAAAATAAGAGTTGATTGAATGACTTTGGTCCTGGCACTATGGTAATCAGTTTTCATACTTTTTCTGTGTTTCTCATTTCATTTAGCAATTCAGTGCTTCCATTGCACCAAATAGTGTTTGCCTTATTGGATCTCTAAATGCCTTAACAAATGATCCTGACAGTGCTGCACCTGTTGTGCTCACTGTTGCAGGATTCCTGGTGGTTGTGCCAATGAAAATCTGTACAGGTGAACTAAAATTTGTAGATAGATTTTCTTTCATGGTCTATACAAAGTGACTACTGCTTTTTTTCATATTGTGATCAAACTATGTGAATGAGCCTCAAGTTATCCTTAAGCAATTTATCCATTCCATTGGCAGTGATTAACCTGCTGCTTATTCGGAAGGATTAGACCACTGATGGCTAGGAAGCTCTGGCCTTCACATTTGGAAATATAAAGAGGGCTGAGATGGAAATCTGCCTCTGCCTCACTGCTTCCTGCCTGTGTCTCCTGGCTTCTGCCCTTGGCTTTCTCTTCAGTCCAGAAGAGATGATTACAATATTTAACCCCAGAGTGATGTATTGAGCATCAGTCACATAGAACGATGGAAATATCTTGAAAACCATAACATTACCAGTGTGGTTATTTAAGTCAATCAAAACATACCAACATTTTTTATTTCACAGGAAAAAGAAAAAAAGTTAAAAAAATTTTGCTGGGGATATAGCTCAGTGGAATATGTGCCTGCCTGGCAAGGGCAAGGTCCTGAGTTCAATCCCCAGGACTGCAAAAAAAAAAAGAAAAAAGAAGTTTTATTTCAGAGGGATGTATTAAAATCTTATCAGCCTGAATTCTGCAAATTGCCTTCAAATTTGGATAATACAGATAAGAGCCATGGAACAGGATTTTCTGTGAAAATGTATGGGCATTACTCTAGGGTCTTTTAAAAAGATTCAGGAAAGAAAACTTCTAGTAGAGCAGGATCTTACTGAAGCGGAAAGGAAAGAGAAAAATATCACAGGTACCGAACAATTTCTATATGCTAGACAGAGTAGCACATTGTTTCATTTGATCCTTTACACATCCATGAACTCTAAGGATTGTTATTGCCACTGGAAGACAAGAAAATTTAGAAACATAGGTAAAGACAGACCAGTGCAGGGGTCCCCAAATGGCTGATCTGACCAGCAGCTACTATCAGATTGCCTTCCCCAGGTCTAGTGAGCATTGGAAGCATCTGGCTGAATGTCTGGCAAAGGGTGTGAATGTGTCTCTTCTGTTGCCCTCCTTTTAGGTTGCAGTGTTCGCAGAAATGATTGGTTGCCTGCTATGATCTTTTTTCTCCCATCCCTACCCTCATTAGACTGTGAAGCCTCCTCTCTGTGCCTGACCATAAGACTCCATATGAGCACAATAGATTCTTAGCACCAAATGTTGAGGACTCTTGTCCTCATTACAGGCAGCATCTCTTGACTAAAGCCGAGTCTTAAATAATTATATTACAGATTAATGCAGTGGTTAAGGGTGTGCAAGTCTAGATGAAAATCTCAACCATCATTTATGAGCAGAATAACCCTTACTAGCACTAATTAAACTATTAATGCCTTAGTTTCCTCATATGTGTTACGGAGCAATAATATGTGCTTCTTGCAGTTGTTTTGTGAAGATTAATATGATATTATGTGTCAAGGCTTTAGTACAGAACTCTGTATTATTTCCTTAACCAAACTTTCTTATCTACCCACACATTGAATGCACTAATGAGTATGAACATTACACATATCAGGTACCATTAAGCAGTGCCACTAGGGAATCATTATGATTTCCCTTGCACAGATGAAGAAATTTAAACTAGGAGAAACTAACAGGCTGGCTTGTCCAAGGTCACATAGTTAACATACATCTGAGATAAGGTTAGGAACCAACCATGTTGGACCCAAAATCTGTGCTTCTTAATACCAAGTTTCATTGCTTTGCTGATTTCAGTGTAAGTGGGTACTAGATAAATATTTGGGGATGATGACTTCTCCCTGAAGCACCCTGGACTCTCCCTATGTAATTTGTCTGCCTTAATGAAGCTTCTAGACACTGCTTTGGCTAAGGCTTCAGCCCACGATCTGATACTGTTCTAGGGCATTTAACATCACTATTGATGCCAAGTCCAGAGAAGGTAGGCCCCCAAAGTGATATTTTGGCCCCAAATTATCCAATTATCAGACTGCATGGCCTAATTACTCATTCAGTGGCAAACCCTCCCCAACCCTCTGAGCTGTCCCAGCTGGGAACTGTCTCCACACTGAAAAATCAATCTAGTATGTTTGCTTGCCTCTGCACCATTCAGTCTGTTAGTCTTGAGTCATCAGCCTCATCAACAAACATTTATCCAATTTAATTGTTAGCTTTGTCCAAAATAGCAGATTGACCATGCCAGAGTCACGGTCACATTGATAATACCTATGGGGCCAGGCTCAATTTTGCAAAGCATATTTATTTTAATCGCATTGTTTTGGAATCAGGTTGAACCTCATAGCTTGGGTTCTCCTGCTTTTAGATAGCTTCACAAAATTATCAAAAATTGGACCCAAATCAACTAAATAAAAAGACTTTTTAAAAAATACAGTGAGTTTTCATCAAAAACTTGGATGAAGGCATAGGAGCCTGCTGATCACATTTGCAGATGACAGAAAGCTGGGAGGGATCGCTAATGTGATGGATGTCAGTATCAACATTCAGAGTGATCTCGACAGGTTGGAACAGGAAGGGCTGCACCCATCATGGGGAAAGTTAGCAAAAATAAATGTGAGGCTCAGCTTTTAGAATTATATAAAAAATGAGAGAGCCTTGGCTTGTCAGTGGTTCATGTTAAGAAAAAGCTCCAGAGTTTGTTCTATAGACAATAGAAACCAACAAAATCTGTATCTGGTGAAAGTAAGGGATTTTGAATCACCTGCTGCAGTGCTAGAACTATGAGACCACCACCAAATTGAGAGTGGTCCCATTGACTCTGTCCCATCAGATCATACTGCAGGGATTGAGTCCGGTTCTAAGCTGGAGTGTAAGAAGCATGTGGATATGTTGTTTCAGGAAAGTTGTAAGGAATAGTTGGAGGAAATGCAAACGCAAATACAGGATAGGAGAAGACTTGGTGGAATTAGGTCACTCTTTTGCCCTGTGGCAAAAAAAGATTGTCACTCCTGCTGGCAGATGTAGAGGGGAAGGAGAGGGACAGACAAGCTCTCTTGGCCATACAAGGAGCTGTCAAAGTGTGAGATCAGCAACACAAGAAGTAATCAAGGAGAACATGTAACAGGATTCCTCACAGGGAGGAAGGCTATTCTGGATGACATTAAGTCCTTTCCAACTCTAGATTTTATGATTCTGATGTTTACTTTACTGTCCTTCCTTGTAAGTATTCATATATGCATACACATACAAGAGTACATATGGTTAAGTAACTAGGTATTTACCAAGATTGAACTTACTTTGTTCTCAATCAAACCATTAGTACATAAAATGAATGAAACAAATGAATTTATTGAGTGCCTACTTTGAGCCTACTTTGCCTACTTCGTCACCATGTATTTCTTATATAATTTCACTTAAGCCCCCAGCTCTATGGGGCATAAAGTAGGGTATCAGTCATTTTTAAGACTGTCATTTGTTGAAATTCCACTTTCATCAGATCTTTCCCTTAATATTTTATATTTACAAATTCATAATACAAGAGGCGACCCTGAGATCATCTAATACAAACCCTATAACTTCAGACAAGTGAAGTAAGGGTTAAAGGGGTTAGTGTGCTTGCCAAACCTCAGTGGCAGGGCTAGGATGAGATCCAAGTCACATCACTCAAGGTAGTATTTCTATGTCTTCATACTGCCACTGTTAATTAATGGCAATGTATTAGATTTTTTAAAAATAGAAACATTAGATTTTTCTAAAATTATAATAAATAGTAAAATATACCCATTTGTTTTTTTAAAGGCAGCCATTTAGATATGGACACAATAAAAAACATCTTTTCTTCTTTTATACCTGCCTCATTCCACTCCTCAGCGGTAACTAATGTGAGCATGTTAATGTGTTATCTATAATTTACTACATTTTACATTTGCTCTGTCAGGTTTAAGTCCAAGAGTCTGTTTGACCAATACAGTTTATTAAAGGTGCCCTTTCCCCCGTGAATCAGGTCAATTAAGAAGGGAGATTTTTGGTAGCCCAGTATATTTTAAACCCCACGTATCAGCATATATGTCTCTAAGGTAGGAAGTGAGCAGTTTTCTCCCTGTTAGCGAGAAAGGGAAAGGTTCTGTTCCAAGTCACAGAATGAATGTTTCAAAAGGCCAGAAGAGAGCTCCTGAGCTCTGTGACGCATTCCTGGCTCTGGGACCTTCGCTTCTCCTTTGGGCCAAACTTCTCTCCCTCATAAACGAGCTCAGATCATTGTACATCAGTGCAGTCAAAACATGTCACATTTGATTTGTTTCTCCTCAAAAGGCTGCTATTCTCCACCCCACAGTTGCTTTTCATTTAGCAGCGTGAGTATATATAGACGCTGAGCTTGGCCTCAGCGCCTGCATAGCTGCCTGTGAGGAAGTACACCGCATGCCCTCCTTAGCTGGTCACTCCGAGTATTTTTCAACACATGAGGATGTTTTCTGGCAGTTGGTGCCACTTCAGGCAGACACAGACTGGCAATACAAGAGGTATTCCTCAAGTAAAACCAGGCACCAGCAAATGGCATTTAAAGGGTAACAAGATAGCCTGTAAGAAGCCATGTGCCTAACGTGTGTTAGACCTGGGAAGTAAGAAGCGTGAAGACTGCCAGAGTGGTTTCGTGAAGCTGAAGTGTGTGAATGTTCACATTGAGAAGGCTGTCTCAAACTGCCACTGGTTAATTGACTAGATGAATTCAGGCCAGTTCCCATCCCTTCGTGGACCTGTGTCCTTATCTGAATAGGGGAGCGATTCGACCAACGGCGTTCTGGTAATCTTTGCCAGCCCTGTCATTCCCTGACCCTCCAGCCCTCATCCCACAGCTCCACTAAGAGTAAAAGGTAGCATTTTCCTCAGCTGGACTCCTGTCTTCCTCTACCAGAAAGAGCTGTGGTGTTTGCTTCAAAATGCAGATTTCCAGGCCGTGCTCAGATATCCTGAATCAGAGTTAAGGAAAGAAAGGAAGCAGGCAAGTGTCTATATTTTAACTTGTGCCTTGGATGACTCTTTGGCCCACAAAGGTTTGAAAGCCACCAATGTAGGTTAATAATGACAATTTAATTTTACCTTGAATCTCCCAGTTTTTGTTTAAAGGACAATCAAAAGAAATACACATTTTCCAGAAAGCAGTGAAATTCATTTAACAAATATCTACTAATGCCTACTGGGTATCAGATGCTGTTCTAGGGCAGTGGACACATTGATTGTTGAACAGGACAAAGCCCCTGCTTGCGTGGAACTTACATGCCAGTGAAAGAGAAAGAAGGCAAACACATAACTGCAGTGATGCCATTGATGGGAAGAGGGTAAATTTTTTATTTCTTTTTTTGGTCAGGGAAGAGGGACTGGCAGTTAGGTCAGAAAAGAAAAAATTTGGGGAAAATATATTTATGGCCAATTTTGTTTTCATTGACAACTTTTAAATGACATTTTTAATAAGTGTGACAGCCTCAGAATATGTATATGTAGTTTGACAATAGAATGATCAGATCTAAAATTTTCAGAAGTATAAAGACCTAGGGAAAAGTAACATACTAAAGGGAGAAAAACTTGTCCTGAAGTTATTTTGCATATTTAGTCAGGACTGAAGATGAGACACATATTCAATTCCACTCTGCTAGTAAAGTACCATATCACTAATGTTTTATGATTTTGTGTGTGTGTGTGTGTGGTACTGGGGATTGAACTCAGGACCTTGTGCTTGCCACGCAGGCACTTATTCCACTGAGCTATATCCCCAGCCCCAAATCACTAATATTTTAGCACTGGTGTTCACTATTCAAATAACTTATTTTAAAAGGTATCTGTTGCTGAAGTCTGAGTTTTACCAGCTGTGTTACTCCCCCCCAGGGGGCTCATTTTAGTTAAAATAATATCTATTGCTATTGTTTGCAGCTCCAGCTTCTCACTCCAGGTGCTCTGGAAAAATCTCAATTAAGTTGGTTGTCGCTAAATATAATTCTGAGTTTTTGACTACTGCTAAATCCACAGTCTGGTGGATCAAGAATTCATACAGGCTGGAATGAAAAATTAGCATAGGCAGGATAAAAGTTCATTTTTAAAAATCTGTCTATATTTGGCTTGTGTTGAATGAGCATAATCAGTAAACAAATATTTCTAGGTTTTCTTTGGTGAATCCAAATCTATCTCACTCAGAAAGAATGGGCTGTTGAGGCGCATAGAAGCAGGAGTAGGGGCCCAGTCCTTTCAACTCCAGGTCTAAACCAGTAGACTGGGCAGAGAATGTAGGATACTTTGTTTTATTTCTTCAAATTTTATGTGTAATACAGGAGCTGATTTTTCTTTTCTCCCAGCATTGGATGCTGACCCTCCAGTCACCTCCAGGTTACTGGTGGATCAGGCTGAACCCAGTTTGGCTCCAAAATTCTGGAACTTGGACCAGAATCACTGCAGGTGAAGCCCAGAGGGTCTGGCTGAACTCTGTTGGACCAGACCTGCTGGCTTTCTTCCTTGCTGAGCTCCATCAGAGAAAAATACACAGAGCAGGCAGGGACTGCTCTTCCCTGAGTGCAGGAGCCATGAAATGTGAGCCCAGCAGGAGCGAAAGCCTGCAGAGGCTGCTGGGTGAGAGCTACGCGCTCTGGTGGGTTCTGAACAAATATGGAGAGCAGAACAATTGTGGAGATGTGGGCCATGCTTCAGGGCGGTCAGTGCAGAAAGATGCTGCTAGATCTCACTCCCAGGGAAAAGTTCGTATCTTTTTCTCTCCATCTAACCCACTATTTAAAAACAAAATAATGCTGACTTAGTGTCAAATTTTAAGCAATTATATCACACCTGGTATGATTTAGCAATATTTGGAATCTTTGCTTGCAAGGGGCAGAATAAATCTGAGGAATCAGCAAATCCAGGTGATTTCTGTTTGCGACAAACAGATTCAGAGAGATTACGTGATTTATGTTTAGCTGCACAGTAGGTCAGTGTAGCGACCTTATAGTGAGCCCTATTGCCCAGTCCAATGTACTTTACTTCACATTACCATTAGTCAGAAGTTTCACATGTAATGCTGCCAGATTTTACAAGGAGTTTCTGCCCTGAACTTTATCTTGCCCTCAAAGAACATTAGGAAATCAGATTAATGAAACAGAAAAGTTAAAAAAATTAAATCCTTTTTTCTCCACTTGTCTCTAGTTAAGAGTATATACATTCAAAGGAGGTGATGGAAAGTGTCTCTCACACAGACAGGGTCATGCAACATTTTTTTACTGTCCTTAGAGGAGGGTCTGCCTCTTTCCCCTGAACTTCGCTCTCAAGGTCTATGGCATTATAAAATGTCCAGAACTTCATAGAATCCCAAGTATTTTGTGAGATTGTTGGGAACAGAGGAGCCAAGGTTCTAAACTGGACTCAGTGCTGTAGAAAATCAGGATTAAACATTAGAAAACTAATTAGGAAACTCCTGCTTCAACCCATCCCTCTATCCAACAAGTATGTAAGCTAATGAGTGGGTCAGACCCCCCTTACCAGTAGCATCATTTGTTAAACTTGTTCTATACATCTGATTTTGCCATATCTTACTGTATTTAATCATAACAACTAAACTTTAAAGAAGGTATTATTATCCCCATCCTATAAATGAGAAAACTAGGGCTCAGAAATGTGAAGTAATGTCATAAAATTAATTTACAAATCAGGGGCCAGGACAAAATAGGGATTAAACTGCCTGGGCTCCCTATCTGATGTTTCTTTAGTTGTATCTTGCTGCTTGTTGGGAAACCACACAAAAACAAGATGCAGTTAAGTGCTAGTGCCTTATTTCCTCATACCTAGTAGTTCTACAGTAAATACCTCAGTTATGCTTATTGGCTGTTTCTCCTCCAATCAGGTTTGGGCATTCTTTCATTGAAAACAATATTCAACAAGTATGTCATCAGTCATGTGCCAGTTACTGTGCTGTAGACAGAAACATAGGGCCAGTGAATACAAATCTGAAGAGTTCCAAGTAAAGTAAAACAGAATGATTTTATCACAAAAATCACCCCACCAGGCTACCAGCTAGCATTTTAATAGCCAGGAGGTGTAGGACTTGGAATCCCGTGGCCAGTTAATTCCTGCCTTATCACTGTGGATTCCTAACTTGGAAAACTTTCTTGGCCTCTCTGAGCCTCAGTTTCTTCGTCTGTAAAATACAGATTAAAGTTTCTGTCCCATGAAGGTGAATTAAGAGACACAATGCAAATTCACATTTAGCTATGCTAACATAGAGACAATGATGTATACACTTATGTGTGGTTTGTATATCTCTTAAATCTCTATGCTAATGATAGTCCCTTGATTATTATCCTGCTACATCAATTCCCTGCCTGAAGCAGTTTTTTTTTCTTCAGTGGTTCCAGCAATCTCATGATTCTGCCAAACTATCCAAAACCTGGGTAATGACATGGAGATTTATCATGGCCACTCCATCGTTCCTTCCTTCTTCCTCCCTTCCTTCCTCTTCCTTCCTTCCTTTCTTCCTTCCTCCTTCTCTCTTCCTTCCTTCTTTCTTTCATCTTTCCTTTCTTCCTTCCTGCCTCTCCTTTCTTTCTCAATCGGTAGATTTTCAGCAGTGATGGAAATGTCTATCCTTCATTTGCTATTAGCACTTGAAATATGGCTAAAATGATAAACTGACTTTTAAATTTTATTTACATTTTGACAGTGTAATTAGGCATAGGTCCCAAATCTAATGTCACACAGCTGCTTGTGCTCTGCCAAGGAGACACCCCACTCCCACCCTCTAGTTTGTTTTGTCTCACTGAAATCCAGCAACAGCAAGCAAAACACATTCATTTCTCATACGAGTTAATTCTGTCGTGCTGGAAGTTCAGTGTACATGAGAGTCACCTGGAGGTCTTGATCAAATAGTTTACTGAGCCTGTTCCTAGAGTTCCTGGGGTGGAGCCTGTGATCAGCATTTCCACCACACTCCCAGGTACCCCTATGCTGCTGTTTCAGAGAACATATTTTGAGAACCAGTGGGTTCTGCAGCATCTTGTGGGGAGACTGTAATAGCATCAGTCCCTGGGGACTCACTCAAGCCCAGACCCTTAGAGCAGAGGTTCTCAACACGAGCTGCCATTTGGAGGCATCTGGGGAGCTTTTACAATTCTCTCTGGCCAGGCCTAACCCCAGACCAATTCAGTTAGAATCTCTTGGGGGTAGGACCCAGACAACAGCGTTTTCTTAAAGTTCCTCAGATGACTGCTGTGTACAGTCAAGGTTGAAAATCGCTGCACTAATGGGACTTGTGCAAAGTTCTTCATCTATTAAGTAATAACAATAAATCACTTCATTTAAATCAGAGGGCCACTGTGAGAATTAGATGAGACTGTGAAGGTAAAAGGGCTTTGTAAACCTTAGAAACTAAAAGTAAAGATTTAGGCACTGACAGTCTGGAAGAGCCAATTTGCAAATGATGGTGTGTTTCCATGGAATCAGGATTACACTGTTTTCTGTGGTTTGCATTGTAGTACTGTCCCACTGACCAGGCTGCTGCAGGCACAGACGCTGAGCATGTGCAACAGTTCTACAACCTCCTGACGGCCTCTATTGATGTATCCAGAAGCTGGGCAGAAAAGATTCCGGGTTTTACTGATCTCCCCAAAGAAGATCAGACATTGCTTATTGAATCAGCCTTTTTGGAGCTGTTTGTTCTCAGACTTTCCATCAGGTAATTACTATTAGCTTCCCTTAGTCTACGCCTTTCTCAAAGAAGTTTGCACCCTTATGTGTTTGTAATTGAATCGTCAATGAAAAGTTTGCCGAAGAGGCAGATGTGAAATATGATCAGGCGATGAAAAAAACTAAGTGGTGGGTAATGGAAAGAGCACTGGTGTGGCAGCCCGGACCCCTGGGTTCTAGAATCAGTTTTCCTATGAACTGGCTGAAAGACCCTGAGCAGGTCATGGCCTTCGTAGAAACTCAGCTCCCTCCATTAGTCAATAAGGAGAATGGATATGGTGATCTCTGATGTTCTTGGCAACTCCAATGTTCTGTGTTTCCAGGAAGAGTCTCATGATGTGTAAGATGTTTCCTGGCTGCAGATATTTGCTTGGGAATGCTGTGTTTGTCTCGTAGATTTCTGTTTCACAAGTTACTTTCCTAGAATACCTGATGGGACTCTATAAAGAGTCCCCACTGCTTCTCCATACCTAGCACTTACTTGAAGAGAACAGTTCCTTAATCAAAAGATTTAGTCCCGCCTCTCTTACACAGTGACACCAAACAGGAAGTAATTTTTTTCAAGAACTTGAATCTCAGGTCTAAACTCCTCTCATAAATTCCACATGTAGCCTTTTTATTTTTTCAATACATTTTTTCCAATACTTTTTTCAATACTTTCAATAAAACACCAGTTTTATTTGAAACACAAGTATTTCTCTTTCTGTAATGGCAGATAGCTCAAATAATGCTGAACACAAACCACAGACTAATATAAGGGTTTTTAATATGAAACAAATTATTTTTTAAAAAGGAAAACAGCCGGGCTGAGGTATAGGAGGATTGCTTCAAGTGTGAGGCCAGCTGAGTTACAAAGCAAGATCCTGCCTCAACAAAGCCCCCACTTAAGAAAAAGGACAGTTATATACAAAAGGTACCTGGAATCCTTAAATGTATTCCAAAAATGAAATGAGTTTATAAACTCTAGGGTGAAACTAGAACATTCCACCCTTGCTTTGGAGAAGGACTATAGTACAGCATTCAGTCAGCTGAAGATGAGTTGGCACAGGTTTCTCTGCATAAATTGCAAGTCAGTTTGGTGTGTGCAGAACCACCCAGATCTTCCCAAGACTAAATGGGCAGTTCCGCGGCAGTTCCTTTTCCATATTTCCAAGGCTCTACATGTAGCCTTTTGAAAACTGTACATTAACATTGTTCGTGCATGGCAGGTTTAATTGCTTCCTTGCTGCCTTTCAGTTACATCTTTTCAGGAGCTGGCACCAACATTTCACCAAATATTAGAGGAAAAATCACAATCTTTCCCCCACTCTTTTTCCTACCTTCCTTCCAGTTTCACGTGGTGGTACTAGAAACTCCTGTTCACTGTACAGGCTTCCATGCCTCATTCTCATCTATTTTGGTTCACTAGCCCTCAGAGGAAGTTCACAAATCTGCATTTTTATCTTATGCTCTGGAGATTCTGAGGCCACTGGTCAGAGGTCCGCGTTTAAATTCTGTCACTGAGCCATTCTGTCCTGCACGTCCCTTGTGTAAAGAGATCAATGGCAGAGACAGGGAGGAGTTACAACCAGAGTCAGTAATGAGTTTCCTTTATAGGCAACCTTCTGTACAGTAAGTCCCCAACTTATGAATATCTCAGTTATGAACTTTAACAGGTGTCCTGTACGATTTGCAGTATACTGTGTAAGACTCACTTCTGTCAAATTACAAATGAATCCAACTCACAAAGTTCTCCCAGAACAGAACTTGTGTGGGAACTTACTGTATACTACAGCCAAGCAGCAGTGTGACTGTTGTCTGTTAGGTATCAAGCAAAAGATTAAAGAAGTGGTAAGCCCCATGCAGATAGGTACCAGCTCTGTGCTAGTCACCAGCTGGTACTCAGTAAATACTTGCGAGAAAAGAAACGAAAAGGTGCAGTTAAAGAAATTGACTTTGTTAATTCAATAGGCCAATATAGATAAATATATAGGAAGATACTTTAAAAGTTAAAGGAAAGCCAAGTTTAAAGTCTGAACAACATGGAATTAGTTACACTTAATGCTTTTTAAGTCCTCTTCATACTAGGTTTGGTGCATGGGCTTTCAAATCCTTTCTTTAATTCTCTTAACAATTTTAAGAAGTGGTAATTAGAGTTCCTGTTTTATATGTCCAGAGAGGTTAAAGGAGTGTCCAGGGTCACACTGCAAAGTGATGTTTGAGTGGAAGTTCCCACTCCTTACATGAGTCACTATGGGATGATTTTGGAATCATATAAACTATAAGGGCAGATTTAGGAAGAGCCCCCCCCATAGTCCTGATATTCAAAACAAAGAAAGCAATACAAAATTAGGACTCATTTTACGTGACGTCACTTTTTAATTTATCATTGGCTTCTTGCACTTGCAGGAGCTTGATGCTTTGAATCTGCACAGTGAAATTGTAGCAGCTTTGCCTCAGGTCTTATCAGTTATTGACACCTAAGAAAATAAGAGACCAGCCCTGACTCAGAGTCCTGAAGGGAACAGTGTCATGCTCATTGCAGAGAGAGGCAGTGCAATGGACTTTCCTTCCATAGTCCTTGAATGCTGGCTCTTTCCTGTCTTGTTCCAGGGAAAACTGGTAACTGATCCTAGAAACAAGATAGCAGGTGCAACAGCCCCACCATGCTCTGGGCTGATGCTCCCCGGGGTCTGTCACACAGAGAGGTGATGTGCATTGTTCATTCCCAAGAACAGTCTTATTCCTTGGAGGTGTCTGGACCTGCTTTGACACCACCATACAAAGTTCCCAACACTGTGTGTTTTGATGTTATGGAGTTGGTTAGACTGGACAGACCAGTTTAATGTGTCTCCCTCCTCTACCTCCAGGTCAAACACTGCTGAAGATAAGTTTGTGTTCTGCAATGGACTTGTCCTGCATCGACTTCAGTGCCTTCGTGGATTTGGGGAGTGGCTCGACTCCATTAAAGACTTTTCCTTAAATTTGCAGAGCCTGAACCTTGATATCCAAGCCTTAGCCTGTCTGTCAGCACTGAGCATGATCACAGGTGAGTGACACCTTGCTGAAACAACATGATCACAGGTCCTTTCTCTCCTAGCCTGTTGCAAGGCAGCTTTGGGCCCTGGTTGTCACACCAGAAAATTAGGAAAATGACTGCACTTTTCTGAAGTTGTTAAATTTAGTTCAAGCTAGGAAACATATATCTACAACTTGTCACAAACTTCTAGAAAAGAGTATTTGTATTTAGTTATCATTGTCATCAAACCTTGTATACAACAATCTAACTTTCTATCCAAGCTCCGTTGACAGTTGGAGTGGCTGTTTCGGGGTTGTTTTTACAAAGGCTTTCCGGGAGAGGACTAAGGAAAATGGGTAGCTGTAGAAAGCAAAAATGGTTCAACTCAACAGTTCTTAAAAGAGCTAGAAGCACAAAACAGACTCTGTTTCTATATTATTCAACTCTCCCTCTAAATGTCTCTCCTGTCTTTTGGAAGGTAAAGAACAAGGGGAGGGATGTTGGCAGGAGAGAGAACACCGGCCATCAGGTCCCAGCACAGCTGCAGCTCTTTGCCCTGACATTCTTGCAGTTTTCTGTTGAATTTTATCCTTTCTAGTCTGACTTGATCAGTGACAGGAGAAGGGGTGTGCTTCCGAGAGGCTAACCAGATCCAGGGCTCATCCCTGTCCTTTTGGTAAGATCTGAGAACAGATCAGGCTGTTGGGCTGAGCGTAAAGTTCAGAGCTGATATGCTCTTGGTGGAGGAAATGATATTCAAGCAGGCAGAGAGTTTCCAGAGACCTGAATGCATCCTTTGGCACAGATGGTCTCTTCTTTCCCGTGCGTCAGAGTTGTACATTGGTTTGCCCAAACATATATGCATTTTCTTGAAATATTTCCTGTGAGCTAAAGGGAGATGTGACTTTGTACTTTCAGAGGCTGGGATGGTTCAGCATTTGACTATTTACATAAATGCAAAGCAAAGGAGTATGGGCTGCAGTTAGGAATCAGACACTAGCTCATTCCAAGTGGAGCCTGGCTTCCTCCTGGTCTTTGGTTCTGAATGGGAGACTCACCTTTTTTTATCAGACTGCCAGACTCCTAAGAGGGCCATTAATAAAACAAAAACCAAAAGCAGCATCAAAGCGTATGAATTCCATTTAGAGGACTTTTGGATGACCTACCAGAGTGCCTGAAGGACATAAATACACTTATGGCACAAGATAGCACCCCAGCAGAGTTGTAATAGAATTGGCTCAAAAGCCACCTTTGTGTAAATCTATCAAGCTCAATGTCAGAACCATTCAGCTCTTCCTAGGACATTCAAAATCAGAAAGTTTGGAATTTCATTCACTTGTTCTATGAAAAAGAAAACTAGAACTAGCCCCAGCTTTCTGCAGATAAAGCCAGTCCATTGCCACTGCTCTATGGAAATGGATGTGAAGTCTAGTTAAGCATCACATCCTGCACTGCATGTCATCATGACACACATCCCTGCAGGAGACAAAGCATGCGGGCCATGCAGCGGGTGTCGGGTGTCTAGTGCCATGGCGGAGATGTGCAAGTGAGCACAACCCAGCGTGAGACTGCAGGTGCCCCAGGTCCTCTCAGGGGATTCCAGGCAGAGGCTCTATGGAAGGAGTCAGTATTGCAGTGAGCATTGCAGGCATAAATAAAAATTATCCAAAACCTTCAAAAATGTAGCTGTCATAAATTTCAGGAAGGAGACAACTATAACAGTGATGGAAGATGCCACTGGGCTGATGAGTGAGAGTGGGGCAGGGCAGGAAGAACCTTTCACACCTAGGTGAAACACTTGCCATTTATCCCAAGAGCCTTGGGGAACTAAGAAGATAGCACCCCGAGGTGCATGATATCTGGGCTTGCATTTTAGAAAGAGCTCCCCTGACACCTAGTTTTCAGCACAAATGAGGGCAGGAAGGAGACAACCCAATGTGGGAGCTGTGGCTTAGGAGGAGGGCCTGCCCCAACGGCCTCCTTCCTTCCTTCCTTCCTCCCTCCCTCCCTCCCTCCCTCCCTCCCTCCCTCTCTCTCTCTCTCTCTCTCTCTCTCTCTCTCTCTCTCTTTCTTTCTTTCTTTCTTTCTTTCTTTCTTTCTTCTTTCTTTCTTCCTACTCTTAATGTGGAAATTGATGAACACTAAGAGACTAGGAATGACTGTGGGTTCCAGGAAGTCCCAACCTGGAAAGGCCAGCAATTCAGTGCAGAGAGTCAGAGTAAGAATTAGGGGTATGGTGGTATCAGTCTCTGTATCCCACTTGTTCTGTGCCCTGTGGCTGTAGCTCTGCCTGCTGCCCATTTATTTGAAGACTTGCTGGAGGAGGAGGCACTTAGGCATGGCAGAAATAGCACGGATGTTGGTATCCAGCATCCTCTTATTAATCTGTTTTGTCACTTTAATAAGTATATACTATTGACTAATGCATTTCATTTCTCTGAACTTTCATTTTCCCATCCATAAATGGGAACAATATCAATTCCAGTGTGGATTATGGAAAGTAACGTCTGTGATGTAGCCAGACTGGATTCAGGATAGGCACTCAGTCCACAGTACTTAGAAGGCTGAGACAGGAGGATTGCAAGTTTACTTACATTCTTCTTTGGAGCAACGGTGACACAGCCCCCTCCAGTCCAGCATATGTCTGCTCCTTCTTCTTGGAAACCCTGGCTAGTCCGGAATCTAACTCCATGCCATGAGGAAAGAGGTGGTGGCTTTAGATGGCAATATGTTCAGGGATGATTTCCTTGGACACTTGGGAGAGAAGCTTGAATTAATGTAATCAAGTTACACCGACAATGGCCCCAGTGCTTTATGATGGTGGCTTTGGGCCTCTCCCCCAGGGCAACCCCACTTCCTCCGCTCACTCCCACCAGCCTGTGCAGAGAAGAGCAGCTGTTACAGGTGCTGTGGTTATACCCAAAGAGAATAAGTCCTCTGTTCTCGCTTCTGGCCCTCACAGCACTCTCTTGTGATTTGTTGGCTGGGAAGTGTTTGAAATGCTTGAGAGCATCAGGAAATGGCATCCAAGAGGATGCCGGGGAATCAGGCCACATTGCTGTGGCTATTAACTTTCATTTGAAATGTGAGCTTCCATGAATCTTGACTTCTTCTTTTTTCTTGTTAACACTGAAGAGCAAATCCAGCGGGGCTCTACCATTGAGCTTCATCCCCAGCTTTTTTTTTTTATTACTTTTTATTTTGAAATAGGTTTTTACTAAGTTGCCCAAGTGGAACTCAAATTTGCAGTCCTCCTGCCTCAGCCTTCTAAGTAATATTGTTAGACTCTTGACTTCTGAATAAGCTCCATCATCATAAAAAATAACTCTGGAATATCAGCTGAGCCATTGGTATTAGACTATTCATTCCCAAATGGTCTATTCTTAAACCAGAAAAGAACTTATAAAAGGGAAATGAGGCCTTAGAAGTTTAACTAGGCTGGTTCCCAGGAAAAGTATTAAGAACCTGGGTGGTATTGGTGGTTTACATAAACATGCCCCCCATTCTATTCCTTCCTCCTACTCTTCTGTCTGGGCCCCTTCATGAAAAATAGGCGGTGAGGTGGGGAGGAAATGGGTTCTTTCAGGTCCCTCTCCCTTCCTACCATCATAAGGCAGCTCCCCACAGTTGTGGTTTTCAAATGCCTTTAGGCCCCCAATCTGTTAACCCTAAACATTGCCTTTTACCACTGCTACATCCCGGGAATAATAGTAATGCTTAGCTTCTGTTTGGATACTGTGTTGGCACCTTGCTGCAGTTACTTGTGTTTAATAAATAAGAAGCCCTCTAAACAAAAAGTTAGGCTGCAATTACCATCATGTAAATATCTATTCATTAAATAACTCAAAGGCCTCTAAATGCCAAATACTGTGACAGTGACGAGCAGTGGGAAGGTGAGCCAGGCTGATGGGATTCTGCTGTCAGAGAGTGCACGGCCTCCCCAGAAGTCATGCATGATTATCAAATAATGAATTCACTGTATGGTAGTCAGTGCTCAAGGCTTTAAAAGGAACCAGTTCTGTGTAAGGGAAGTCCAGAGAATTACCAACATTTGGGGA
This sequence comes from Dinomys branickii, assembly GCA_004027595.1. Classification (NCBI taxonomy): domain Eukaryota; kingdom Metazoa; phylum Chordata; class Mammalia; order Rodentia; family Dinomyidae; genus Dinomys; species Dinomys branickii. Next base: position 53,814 of record PVLD010001710.1, on the reverse strand, counting down.
TGAGGGAATTAGCATCCAGACTGAGAAGGTGTAAAGGACGTTCCAGCACGTGGAAACTGGAAGGCAAGGGTGTGGCAGTGCAACACCTCAGCACACTCTGGGGAAAAACCATGTGTGGTGGAGTTGAATTATGCATGTGCAAAATCACATATATGATCTCCGTACAAAGAAGAGAAAAATTAGAAAGGTGCGGGCTGTTGCTATCCATGTCCATATGTTCTGAATCCAGCGTGAGAGAGCAGATGTAAACCCACTGTTGGTCCCAGTTTCACCACCTCTGGTGCTGAAAGCTGAGAGCATGTCCTATGCTTTGGGGAAATTTAGAGGATTTTCAGGCAAACAACTGATTCTAGGAGATGTTTGCTTTATGGCCTGATTTTACCTAACTTCTGGATACTGTAAAATGCATTTCCCATATAATAATAGGGACAGTAGGAATGGAAGAGTCATGTTGGACCAGGTGGAAATCTCCAATGCCCAAATGCAATTTCATAAGTCAGTGCACTCTAAGAATGTCACCCCTTGCCTTCTTTCCCATACTCAGGTCTCCTGTCAGATGAGACAATGGCTTCTTTCTCTTTTACCTGTATTTGTCTTGATCTTATTGGAACATGACCTCTAAAACTGAAGAGGAGGAAGGAAGACAGAACCAGTTGCAGAAAGCAGTGAAACAGTGACATGTTTGACACACCCCCCACCACCTGTCTTCCCAGACCTCTCATGCTCACTCTAAACAGTTACCTGGTTACTCTGTTTTTGGATCAAATAGAGGTAACAGCAACATTTCAAGGGAAGCTACGAATAAAATTTGGCAGGATAATATGGGTTGAAAAAGAGGTGGATAGCTGTAGGATTTGAATGTTGAAGTTCTGAATTCAAGCTTTTACTAGCCCACTGCTTAGGTATACAATATTGGGTGGTTCCTTACCCTCTCTGAATATCATTTTTCTCTATGACAGTGATAATGCCTTTATCCATGTAGGCTGCTATAACAAAAATACCACGCTATTACTTTTCCTACATACTTCCAGGAACAGCAAGCTATTTTCTTGAGTATAAAGATTTTCATGCTTCTCCGTTGTTGTACATATACAACATACTAAGAGATTTCTGTCTTTCTTTTGCTAATGTCTTGGTTTATTTTCATTTATTCTTTTCATGTGCAAAGACACACATTTCTTCTCCTTTAGACAAAACTGTGGTTGCAGTGCATGTATTATACAGTATTGCAATCTATTCCTCACATGTACTGAGAATAGTTTTCCCTGTCAGTTTTCTGTAGTGCTGTTTCATCATTCAGTTCAAATCAATCTGATGACATTTACTGAAGCCCATTCTAGGAAGTTAGAGTATATATTGACACCTAATCAAAAATCCAAGGACAGGAAGAATCCTATGCATCTTTAAAATTATTTTAGCATTTACAAATGCCTGGCATATGGCAAATATTGGTTGAATGAATGGGTTAATGGTATCAGAAAGCCTCCCCAGTTAGGAAAATCAGAATGAATTATTGTTAGCCTACCACTGCTATTAGAAAATAGTGTGAATTCCTGAGAATTGCCTTATTTCAATTCAAATTAATTCAGTAAATATTTAGTGAGCATCTGTTATGTGCCAGACACATACCTTTAAAGCGTCTGTGGCCTTGTTGGAGAGATAGACACCAATTCAAAGACAGTTAAACTGAAAAGCACTGTAATACTTCAATACAGGCTGCCCACGGACAGGAAGCTTTCTGACCGCCACAGGCTCAGTGTGTCTGGAACTACCCATTGGGAAAGGAAGTTTTACATGTAACATAAGAAGTAACAGTGACTTGACTTTCTAGAGAAAAAGGTTTCACTCAGAGCAGGAAGTCGTTTGTTGGCTGATGTTTCAGCTACAAACACCTCTTGGAGGAGCCAGCATCTCCTTCCCCCTTGGCAGGAACTGAATCCTTGTCTCTAAGATAATCTATGCCCTAACGCCTGCTAAAAAAGAGAGATTACTTTTCCTTGAGGAGGGCTCCTGATAGCTCCTCTCCATCCCTTTCGTCATCCCCTGCTCCCACGATTAGGAAGAAAACTTCATATTTCTCAAAGGCCCACAAGGCAGAGTGAGAGTTATCAGGTAACAAAATGTAGCTCAATACAGGAAACTAAGTACTATTTGAAATTGGAATAAACTCACTTGCAGAATGAGTTTTCATAGACAGAACTATTTGAATTGGAGTAAACTGTCTTGGGGAGTGAGTTCCAGGCTTGGGGAGTAAGGTTTACAACAGACACTAGATAAACTCTCCATATTGCCCAAGTCAAGTATCTTCTGGGGACTAGGATTGACTAGAGTAAGTCTTCTCTAGTTGTCATATGAACACTAAGCAGCTTATTAAATTACAGATTCGGGGCTACACCTGAGATTCTCCCTTTCTAACAAGCTTCTTGTTATTTGATCCTGTGTTTTGGGAGACAATCCCTGTAATATCAAGGAATAAGGAAAACTCGTGGCAGACACTGCGCCAAGAGATTTATATGTTATTTTGTTTAATGTTGCTTAGTCAATAAATAAATTTGGAAGTACTTGGGATGGATGATAGCAGAAACAGGAATCAAGAAGACAAGTCAGAAATTATTACCACAGTGTAGGAGGCAGATACTGATTATCTAGCCCAGAGGAAGTTGGTGCGAAAAAGAGGAGATAAATTGTAGGAAATATCACAGAGATAATAACCAATGTTCTTGGGATAAATTAAATTGATGGGCTATGAAGAAAGAATTGTTAGAGATTATTATTATGGGGGGAAGATTGTGATTTCATTAATAGACAGCTCAGAGATATTATGCCTAATTTGAAAAGAAAGGTAATGAGTTTTAAACATAGGATATTGAAAATATGTACTAAGTGCTTTCTGTCTGCTAGGTATTATTCCACATATGTACATGTGATAACTCATTTAATTTTCTCAACAGTCTGTAAGATAACTACCATTGTTAACCTCATTTTACAAATAGTAACAGACCCAAATCACTCAGCTAATAAGTGATAGAGTATGGATGTACAGCCAGGAAAATCTGGTTTTAAAGCATCTGATGTGGTAGGTTTAGAGTTTATAAAGTTATTTACTATTATAAGCTTCTTAATTACTCCCAATGTGTTTATTTAATCTTATTATTGTAAGCTTCTTAATAACCCCCAACAAGTTTATTTGCACCTGTACTCATTTAATCATTTTACACTCCTTTACTCTCCATTTGTATGTGTATTCATTTAACAGATGTTTATTGAGTGTCACCTCTGTACTAGGTTTGGGACTGGAGATACAGTGATCAGCAAATACAGTCCACGTCCCACACAGCTTACATGTACTGAAAGAGGCAGGCAGTTGTTACTCAGGTATCTGATTTCAAACTAGTATGTCCTGAGAAGGAAAGGGACAGCGCTATAAGGGAATCTCTGCCCCATAAATTAGGTGCAAAAAGGGAAGCTTCCTTGAGGAAATATTAGATCTGAGATGAAAGCGTAAGTAGACATTAGCCAGCAGAAGATGGCAAAGCGTGAACACAAACCCACACGACTCTATTACTTCACTCAGTCATCTTGCCCCCATTTGCCCCTTCCCCTTAGCCCTGCCTCCTGTCCTCTCTCGAAACAGAGACATCTGGCATGGAGAGCAAAATGCTCAGGATCCAGCTGTGTCTTTGGACACATGCGGCTCAGCATCAGTTGCTTGTTTTCTCTGCTGCTCTAACACCAATGGCCATAACACTGCTGACCACAGGATGGGTACTCAAAAAAGATTTGTTGAAAGAAGTAATCCAATAGCTTCTTCAGTACATTAGAAGTAGGAAGGTGAGCGGGGAGAGTTCACCTCAGGATGAGGAGATACTTTCTAACAACTAGAGGCATCAAAGTAGGAGGCAGCATATGGTAGTATAATGCAAGTGTCTGGACTGGGCATTAAAGAGATTAACCACTTGCTAATTTTGACCCTGGTCAAGTCACTGAACTCTTTGAGTCTTAGCTTTCACATCTATTAATTAAAGTTCATCTTTTTCCTGCCTCATTTACAGGATTGTTGTGATGGTAGGATAAAATGATCTTAAGTATAAGACTAACACATGAGATTGTACTGAAAAATATACTGTGTGTTTACCTTTTTAAAAAAATTACAAAGACACATTGCTGTTAATCCTGCTCAAAATCCTCCCCTCTCTTTGACACACTTATTCCATGATTCTTACTACCCTCTGAGGTAGTTCTGAGGGTCTCTGATTGTGTTTTTAGTTGCACAGCCACGTGGTCTTGATACCTGCATTGATTCAAAATGTTTACCTCTCGAGGTCATTTTGACTTTGGGGAAGAACCAAACTTCACATAGTGGCAGATCCAGTGAATAAGGGGATGAGGGCACACTGCTGTGTTTTCTCAAGCCTGCCTGCCTGTGTTGTGTGGCATGTTGCAGGAGCCTTCACCACTTTTTTGATCACAGCTCCCACAGATATGTAAAAGGTTTTCAGAACTGCTTTAGAAAGCAGTAAGGGTGAGTAAGTGTGTTCCAAGCCAGGGAGAGTATTTTGAGGGCGATGAATGGTAATGTGTATTTTACTGTGATTTTTCATGGTATTTTTCAATCACTTCTTATTACAAAGTTCTATTAGAACCACTTCTATTGTTGGGTTGAAATAGTGGAACTTCCAGCTAGTACATGACACTGTCTTTGTCAGAGCTGGTAGTAGAAATTACTCTCTGAGGTGGGAATTTAAGTGAACCAAATGCCTTTGAACATATGTTTACAGTGATTGTGACACATAAATCTACTACCATTTCTGTAAGTTGTGTTTTGAAGTTGTGAATATGTAATACCTGAGTTAAACTATCAAAATGTAGCCCGAAATGCAAGAAATACTGAGAAGCTTGTTTTCTTTAATAGTACAGAAAGATCTTTAAGATCTTCTGTTTAAAATTTTCAAGGAGAAAATCCAAATGTTAATTTGCCCCAGAATGTGTGAACTTTCTGTATATTAGCTCTGCAGCTATGTTACCAGGCTGCAGGAAGAAAGGAGGTCTCTTCATCTTCATGTCAGCAATTGGGGTTCTGAGGAATTTCAAATTACTGGGGTGGTCCCAGACACTTAGTGACTCCCTAGTGATCAAAAAACCCTCCTGGCTGCTGGCAGTAATTTGCATGGAAACTGAATTTTACCTTAAACCTTTGGAAAAGTAGAGAAGCCACAAATTCAGAGGCTGTTTAGAACAACAAAGAAGGGTTGAGGTGCCTTTGCCTTCTGACAGGAGTGTCTGAATTCCTCAAGGAATTCCAGGCCTAGAGTTGATCCAGCTGGCAGGAGGTATCGATCTCCACTTGAATTCACTGAATAAATAATGGTTGCCATAGTTATTGAGCCGTCACAACTGGCTGGAGAGCAAGGAAAACTCCAAGGCCCCCTCCTGTGAGTTTGGCCCTGAGAAAATCTGGCTATGAGGTTCCACAATCAACCCCCTCCAGAAATTCAACCACCGTATTGCTCAGTTGCTCCGTCTCCACAATGAACGTGGGATCTCCAATATTGTGTGCAACATGAAGCACTGAAAGGAAGGAAAAGCTTAAATTAATGCATTGGTATTTTATTCTGAGAAAGGCCTCTCTCCCTACCTTGTGACTCGGAGGTGCTATCACTCAATATTAACAGAGCTTAGTATCAGCAAGAAGGTGTTTGATCATGTTACAGTTACTAGAAGGTCTCACAAAGGACCAACTGCCATCTTGTTCTGTTTTAATGTTGCTATACAAAAGAGCACTGACCCGGAAATTTTATAGGAAAGTAAAAAGTCTCATCCAATCACTTCTTAAATATTTTCACATTTTGCTTCCTTTCAACCTTTTCTATGGGCAGAAATAATTTTTGCATAGATGTAATTACAATTTAGGTATGACTTATTATTCCAGCCTTCATTTAACGTTATGAATATTCTTCCATTTTGCTTCATGGTCTTCATGCTTGTCTTTTTGATGTCTGCAGAATCTTCCATTGTATAGATATACCATTATTTACCTAGCAGATTCCCTATTCTTTAACCCTTTATCTTTTTCCAGTGTTTGTTTTTGTTCATGGGTGGTAGATGTTGGTAAAAGAGTAATGCTACACCAAGTATCTCTGTGTATAGTTTTATTTTTCTGTCAAATTTTTCCCTTGTATAAATTCCCAAGAGTGGGATTACTTGGTCAGAGGCCATTAACATTTTATGGCTCTTAAAATTTACTGCCAAATTCACAGCCTGTTTTTATGCTTTTGGAGGGGAAGTAAAACTTTAGACAAAACACCACTGCAGGCAGGATATCTCTTGAAGTTCACTCTTGGGTGCTTCCTCTGAGACAAAACACAAAGCTGTGTATTTAGTACAGATAAGCTAAAGGGAAAAGTTTGCACCTGGACTGATTAGCAACTTGTTTCCCAGAGAAAGCAAAGTCATGCACCACAAAGCTTTGGAATTAGGGGACTTTACTGCCTTTGTTCGATGCTGCAGTTGCCAAGCACTTGCCAAGTGTCAGGCACTGTCTTCAATGCTGCCTGTCCCCCATGTGCAGCACTGTACTGTTGACAGAGTGTTTGTATGCAGCACCATCTTAGTTGAGCTTCACAACCACCCATGGGGGGGATTGTTTTTATAATCACACTATTAATTTATTATGCATTATTTAAGATAGGAAAAATACAACAAAGACTCATGCATTTACCACCCCATAACCCCCGTATTTTATGAAGACATTGAGCTGTAGAGAGATTAGGTCACACCGCTAATAGGAGACAGAACCAGAACTGCAATTTGGGTCTGTTGGTCTCCTAAGCCTAGTGCCCCTTTCTCTATGCGATGTGGCATCAAGATGCAGGTTAGTGTACGTGCTGCCGAAGCGGCACATCGAGATGCCAGTTGGGGTCCACTGAGATGTGGCTAGCAGTTTTCATGGTTTTACTGTCGTATAATTTAACACATCGGGGCTGGAAAGGACCTCAGAGGTTATTAATCTAACCTCTTGTTTGACATAGTCCTGAAAAGAGAGGGACTTGCCCAAGTCATACACAACTAACCAAGCTGGGGAAAATACAGATTTGGGACAAGGAAAAAAAATATGCCTGGATAGTGGCTTCATTTTTCTCATTGGCTTTTGGTTTAGAGAAATTAACAAAAATTTCTCCAAATAAAATGATGGAGTCTAAGAGAAATCAGAAACTAATCCTTGATTTCTCATTAGAGAGATGTCTGTGTCTCTCAAGCATTGAGTTTTACATGTAAATATATGGAGAAAGAAAAACTTTTGAGAGGGCCAGGGATATAGCTCAGTGGCACAAGCACCTGCCTGGCAAGTGTAAGATCCTGAGTTCGATTTCTGGAACAAAAAAGAATCACAGAAACACTTTGAGATAACTGAGGCCATCCTCTTCCCCGAGAAAAGAGATTGTATTACCTAAAGGCTGAGGGGGAAGCAAGGGGTCTTGTATTGTCAGGGTCCTTTCTCATTGGGAAATGTGGCACAGCTCTGTAACAAGAGGATAGAATCTGCTTGGAAGATAGGATTCAAATCCCATCTTTTAGCAGACTTGAGACTTTGGGGAAACCATTGAAACTTACACATAAAATGGACCACAGTATTTAACATGAGTATTCTTTTCTATGTTGTTTAATATAAGAGTGGCATTCATGTGTGTTGATATATTATAGAATGCCTATACCACATTCTTCTAAGCCTTCTCTTTTTCTCTGAGTTTTTCATCTCCACAGCAGGAGGACATGTACATTTTGCACAAAGTAGCAGGTGTATGTAAATAGGAGTTTCAAGGAGATGGGAAAATAAAGGAGAAAAGCTGGATTCTTCCTTGTGCTGGTTAGCATGAAAACATACGAATACACTTCAGCCTTGCAGGGCAGCCCTTGCATTAGCAAATAGAATTAGCCTCCCTACTCCCTCAAGTGAGTCTGTCAAGATGGGAACACTAATTCATTTACCTGGATTCATGTCCCTGTAACTCTGAAAAAGAATTGCCTACTAAGAGGGTTCCTGTAAGATCTTAACAGGATGTGTGCAACATAATCTGCACTTGTCACACACTCGTTGCAGTTGTGTGCTAGGCTGTGTGCTGCGTTTGTGTTATTCAGCTACTGGCCTTGCAGAAACCCTGGATTTGGGTATGATCATTATCCTCATCTCATAAAGAAACTGAGGCTCAGCAATGAAAAGGCTTACTCAAGATCATGCAGCAAGAAAGTGACAGAACTGGCATTCAAACCCTGGTGGTGTTTGATGCAAAGACCATAACCTATCTCTCAGAGGGAGGGTATTTTAAGTACGATCTGTACTATTCCAAAAGGGACAGACCTTGATTAGGGATTAAGATGTATCTGCCTCTTAAATTTGCCCTTTTCTACCCTTCTGCAGAACGACATGGGTTAAAAGAACCAAAGAGAGTGGAGGAGCTATGCAACAAGATCACAAGCAGCTTAAAAGACCACCAGAGTAAAGGACAGGCCCTGGAGCCCGCCGAGCCCAAGGTCCTAGGTGCGCTGGTAGAACTGAGGAAGATCTGCACCCTGGGCCTCCAGCGCATCTTCTACCTGAAGCTGGAAGACTTGGTGTCTCCACCTTCCATCATTGACAAGCTCTTCCTGGATACTCTGCCTTTCTGAGCAGGAGCAATCTGAGCAGAGAGGCCGCCTCCTCTGCTAGCTCCTGCTTGTTATGCAGAAGGAGATAGGGCTGGACACCTACCATTTTTTTCTGTCCTTCCTTCAGAGAAAAAACAGCTCCTATAGAAAGCAAAGACATTTTCCTGGAATCTTTCCTGACAACCTAAAACCAGAAAACTTACAGAGTATTGTGTTGGAGTTGTGTTTTCTATTTAGGCTTTGGAGGGTGGGGTGGGAAGGGTTATAGTTCATGAGGGTTTTCTAAGAAATTGCTAACAAAGCACTTTTGGACGATGCTATCCCAGCAGGAAAAAAAAAAAAAGGATAATATAACTGTTTTAAGACTTTCTGGGGAATGTAATTATGGTTGCTTTGTATTTAAAAACAAGGACAGCCAAGGGTTGTTCGCCAGGGTAGGACACATCTTAAGATTGATCCCTTTAGAATACACTTCCTGTATCAAGGGTAAGTATGTGGTGCAAATAAGACAGAAACTCCGTTTTTGTAATTTCTTTCTTTTTCTTAAAATTTTGTTTTAACAAATGATAAAAGGTGATGGATTACCTACAAATCAGACATAGCAAAACAATAATGGCTGTTTGCTTCCATATACAAGTGCAATTTTTAAAGTGCTGTCTTACAAAGTCTTGTTCATGAACTCTCCTTTATTTTATATGCAAATAAAAAGGAAACAGTCATGTTCGCAAATAACATGCTAATTTTCCTAGCAAAGGCTTGATGCCCTAAAACCCCTTTTGAAGTCTGCTCCGTACAAGACTTTTAGGCCATTCTTCATAGAACTAGACCCCTGCTGAGTCTCTAGCTGTCCTTAGGGAGGATTATGAAATGGATTGCACACAACTGTTTTGGTTGTGTTCTATCAGCCCTGCCAGCATTCTCTAAACACCCTCCGGTTGTACCAGCTTACTGATACATTCATTCAGAACTCTAAGGAGCATTTGATGAATCAGTCAAGTATTTGATCCCCAGATGAGAACATGCAAATAAGTAGGAACTGGGTTATACAGGGTAAACACCAGGGATAGTAAGGAGATAGATAGATATATCTCATATATATAATTTAATTTTTGTTAATGGTTAAAGAGATAATTTTTGGAGCGTGAGCAAGTCTTTTTTAAAATAGTATTATGTAAGTACCAGAAAAGATTAGTGGGCTGCGTTTCAACATTCCGTGTTCGTACTCCTTTTGTATGTTTATACTGTTAATGCCATATTATTATGAGATACTTTGTTGCATAGTGTCCTTATTTGTATAAACATTTGTATGCACGTTATATTATAATAGCTTTGCCTGTATTTATTGCAAAACCACCAGCTCCTAGCGGCTGACTTACAGAATAATTAAATGGGGTGTTCATAGTGACTTGGATACACCAATTAGAAACTAAGTAAATATATATATATAAATATAGCAGGTTACATATATATATTTATAATGTCTTTTTATTAACCATTTGTACAATAAATGTCACTTCCCATGCCGTTATTTTATGGTTCATTTGCAGTGACTTTTAAGGCAGTACTGTTTAGCACTTTGATATTAAAATTTTGCTTATGTTTTGCTAAATTCAAATAATGTTTGAAGATTTTTAGGTCTAAAAGGCTTTATATTATATACACTGTATCAAGTCAAAATATCTTTGGCCATTTTGCTAAGAAACAAACTTTGAATGTCAAACTGATGTCACAGTAGTTTTCATTAGCTTTAAATCATTTTGCTTTAGTATTTTTAATGGAAAAATAACAAAACTATGCTGTTTATATTGTCATTAAATCATACAATCAAACAAATGCCAAATGAATTGCCTAATTGCTGCAAATTATAACCTAGATAACAAATCATAAAATTTTTTTCTGAGTCATTCTGATATTTCACCATGTATTATGTTTGTGTGAGGTTTTATGAAAGATTATTTTTATATCAAGATGATAGGATCTGAATTGCTAGGGTTTTGAAATGTTAGACTTGGAAGGGCCCTGATTTGTGAACCAGTCCAATCTCCTGCTATTTATAGAGGAGAAAATTAAGGTACATTGAAAGGCAGAAGAGTTTCACAAAGTCAAACAGCTAATAACAGGCTCAAGAATGAGATTTAACTCACCTTTCCATAGTCTTTTATCTCAACTTTCTGCAGCTATAAGAAAATAAGCTTTTAAATATAATCACTAATATTAACATTTTACCTGAAGATAACCACAAATAAAGTAGTACTCTGTATTAATGTTTTGAGCTTATATGCAAACATAATAAACATTATTAAATATCAGGAAAGCTAACATTTCATACAAGATAGCTTCAGACCAAATTCAAATTGAATTTGAATAAATTAGAACTACTGTGCATACATAACCTTCTTGTGCACCATGAATACTTGGGAAGTTAATCCTTGTTTTTATTATCTCTGAAAAGGAAAAGCAAAGCAAAACAAAAACATGCTTTACTTCTTATTTTTACATCATCAGATTTAAGAAAAGGGACTTTTTAGCTAACATATCTTATCAGTTGGAAGGAATAAAGGAGCTTTTTTAGTTATAAGTCCAGACACTAGTGCTGAAAATAATGATTATAGCCAGTGTTTTTCTGTCTTCCATAGTTATTACAACTATGAGAGCCTCCCCGCTCATGCATCAATCTCTCCTCTCTCTCTCTCTCTCTCTCTCTCTCTCTCTCTCTCTCTCTCTCTCTCTCTCTCACTGTCTCTCTCTCTCTCTCTCATGTTAACACACAAATTTATACAGACTGGATGACCACAGTAGCTCAGAAGAAGACAGCAAGCATTAAAGCAGGTGATTCTTCCCCTTGTGGGAGAGCTCTCTCAGCATGAACATGCCTTCTGTGGGCAGAAATCAGGAATCCACCAGCTGTTAATGGAGAGTGCCTTGCTTTTATTTCAGACAGCCGAGTTTTCCCAAGTTCCTCTACTCCTCTAACAGCACTGCTCTTTAGTGTGTGTTAACCTGTGGTTTGAAAGAAATGCTCTTGTACATTAACAATGTAAATTTAAATGATTAAATTAAATTACATTTTACCAATGGCTACTGGTGTGTTGAATAAGCATGCTTCACTTAACACTTTCCTCTTTATCATTTATATAATAGTATTTGCTGTGAACACTTAAACACATCCCAAAATGGATTTTTTAAAAGGCTTAGTAATGCTGGAAAATTAATAGGCATTCTGAATTGGAAATAGATTAAATCTCACTGATTGGAAGGAAGGACACTCTAAATTCAATAACCATTTATTGACTACTTCCTGGGGGCAAAGCACTGCTGGGTGCTCTGAAAAGATACAGACATGTACAGTGTATGAAATTCTATTCCTTTCCCAGCTGTATATAATTTGAAGGCAGCTAACAATTTGTTGCCTGACAGTATTTTTTAAAGCAAGGAAAGATTTGGTTTTATATGAAAATGATAGAATATTGTTTGTAAACTAACATGTGTAAGAATCAGGGCTGTAGTTTTCAAAGATTGGGCAGTGCTCTCTGCCTTTTCATTTAACCCATTTCTATTACGTCTTAGAAGTCCCTTTTCGTTGAGGGAAATACAAGTGCAACTTATTCAACTCTACCCAAAACATCATGTATCCTCAGTACAAGTACAGTTTTGTGCAATGATGACTCAAAAGTAGAAAGATGAGAGCTCCCACAAATTAGCTCACAGTTCATACTATTTCTGTGACATTTAAGTACGGTGTGTGGTCTTAAAGCCAAACCCTTCTTGTTGCTTCTCAACAGAACTTTCATTACCAAGGCTATATTACTAGTAAGAAAAGGATACAGTACAGCGCCATCCTGTGGAAATGACCACCTTAACCTGTGGTCATCCACTGTATAAATTTGTGTGTGAACATGAGAGAGAGAGAGAGACAGAGACAGAGAGGAATTGATGCATGAGTGGGGAGGCTCTCAGAGTTGTAATAACTATGGAATTAAAATATTGGTATTTGGCCAAAAAAATAAGAAAGGGTTATATTCCTTCTCTTGGAAAATAAGAACAAAGGGTTGGTTTGAATGGGGAAGGGAATAGAAAAGTTAGGGCTAAATCAAGGACACTTACCTGTAGTTGAATCTCTATCAAATGCACAAAGATAAACACAGAAAACTCATGGTTGACTTTTTCTTAATTATGGTAAAATTTATCATCTTAACCATTTTTAGGTGTGTAGCTCATTAATGTTAAGTATATTTATAGCATGCAACCACTCTCCAGAACTCTTTTGCATTTTGCAAAACTGAACCCATACCCATTAAACAACAGTTCTCCATTCCTCCCTTCCACAGCCCCTAATAACCACCACTTTGTCTTACAAGAATTCGTAAGAATGGAATTAGACAGGATTTGTCCTTTTGTGACTAGATTGTTTTGCTTAGCATGTTGTAACGTGTCAGAATTTCTTTTTTTAAAGGTGGAATAATATTTCATTGTATATATGTCATATTTTGTTTATCCATTGATGGGCACTTGAGCAACTTTTGTACCTTCACTACTGTATTGTGAATAATACCACTGTGAAAATGGGTGTACAGATATGCTTTTGATATCCTGCTTTCTAGTCTTGGCAATGTTGACTTTTGAGCTGATACTTGAGTATGATTTAAGTGTTTTCCAAAGATATTCATGATGTTATGCGACTTCTATTGTTCTTTGTTTTGCCTTAGGCATTGATTTCGGAGGGTCCCTATTTCCTTCTTTCAAGGGGTACCTGAGATTTTTTTCATGAGCAAAGCTGTTTATAAACATATTTTTAAGGGTAGTCTGAAAACTGAAAAGACTGAAATCCAAGAGTGTTAATGCTTGTCAAAATACTTTTCTTTGAAAGAGTCCAACTGGTTAAAAATCCCAAGTGTCAAGCAGAGTTTTTGTACTCTCCTTTATTTAACAATCTTCACCATGGCTAAAAATTCCTCAGGAAATGCTTCAGAAAATTCTTCCTTGGGGTTGTCCCTGAGCTGCTCTGTGACACTGACACAGGAAATATTTTCTTTGGCTTATGCTGCAAGCACACTGTCACTCCTGTCTCATCATTTCTCTCACCCATTTCATGGCCTCATCAGCCTAGGGATCATCAGCCCCTTCTCTAATCATCTGCTGATATTGGCTGTCCCCCAAAATGAGCCTCCAAGATTATTTGATTTGAGAGGGAAGAGGAGACCTAAAGTGTATTAAGCATCTAGTGTGTGTGCCAGATACCTTAGTAAACAATTTTATCAATGATTTCATTTAATGCCCACAACTCCTAAGATAGCATGGTTATCCTCAGTCTGAAAAATGGAGAAAGAGGCTGGGAGAGGGAAATGATCTCACCCACAATCTCACAGCCAGAGGCGGGGTTTGCAGATCATCAGGTCCGTAGTCTGTCCTCCCCAACTGCCTTCTGGGAGCTCAGCCATTAAACCTTGCTCCTGCCCAGAGCACAGTCATTACCCTCAGCTCCTTGTCTGACAATAAATAGTAAGAATTCGACCTGAGGACCACAGCTACTGTCCAGTACACTGACTCAACCTCATTTTCCCTTGCTGTTGAACTTACTGCCCATCTTGCTAATTCTTCTGACTCTTTGATTCTCATGTTTTTTTCTCCAGTTTTCCAACTCTGTCCCTTACCAGACTTAGACATACTGAGCTACACTGGGACTAAGGTCTGCCCTACTCTTGGAATCTCATTGGCTGCTTCTCTCTGTGGACATAGATGTTCCCTACCCTTGAAGTAGATGGCTATCTTTCTACTCTTCATCACTGTTTTCTGCTTCAGACCAACCTTCCAGTTTCAGGTGATTTAAAATTTCCATATAGGCTAAAGTCAACAGCATCAAAGACGTCACCTGGGCTGTGCAGCCATCTCTCTGTCCCCTTCTGGTTACTCCCACTAAACCTGCAAAAAGCAAATCCATCACCCCAATATCCACTTTACTTATTCCTACAGAGCGCTACTGGATCAATACAGAAACCAAGCAATCTTTGCTCATTTAAGAGTTGTTCTCTTCCTAGCAGCCTGGATTTTATTTTGCCCTATAAATTTATGTGCCCTCTCACAAATTTTCTGTCTTTCATTCTTAAAACCCTCATTTCTTCCCCCAACAAATTCATCTTTTAAAAATTAATTTATGTTAAAAATAAAAGAATGAAAACATTAACAAACAGACATCCATTTACAAAATAGCATAAGAACAATATAAGCAATACAGCGTTACAGACAAAGTGGTAGGAAATTAACAGCGGTTGTTGTATTACGAATTGATGTCTTTGCTCATTTTTTTCCTGTCAGCTTTTTAATTAATGGTTGAGAATCATACAAAGATGTTTTTTCAATACAGTTCTGTAAAATAAAAACATCTTGGTCAAGGACAAGTCACATACACCACAGTGGTCCCACAAGATTATTACTGACTGACACATTCATATTACCTAGTGATATCATAGCCATCACAGTGCCCTGAACAATATACTACTCACTTGTACATGGTGGAGCTGGGGTAAAGAACCCCACTACACTTCCAGTTGTACAAATGTAGGGCACATGCAACTGTGTACAGGACATAATTACTTTTGAATTCCATTCCACAAATAAATGACTACGTTACCAGTTTCTGTACTTATGGCACTACACGTTTTATTATTATTTTAGAATGCATTACTTCTGCTTGCTTGTAAAAAAAAGTGTATAGCACAGTGGCATAACGCATTAGGCTACCTCTGGCCTCATACAACACCTGTGTACTGCATTTCTTGACAGCATCAGTGGTCACACAAAGTGACTGACCTACACCACCCAAGTTTGCATAAGCATGCTCTGTTGTGTTTGAAGAATGGACAAAATCACCTGCCAATGTACTTCTCAGAGTTTATGCCTATTGTCAAGTCATGCATAACAGTACAAACATATGCAGACACACACGTATACTATCCTAACATAGGAGTTTTCATGTGTCCATGTCCATTAATACATATTAAGGTTTTTTCTTATTTAAAAAATAGGCTACCTTATATTTTTATTTTTGTTTTCACATTGCCAAGATACTACACAAAATTTTTAACATATAAAATTGGAAATATATATCTGATTACAAAAAGTAAAATATGCACCTGACTTAAAAGCAAAGAAAAACTATAAAATATCTTATAAAAGAATAATATAACAAACTTCTTTGAACTTAATACCCAAATCAAGAAGCATTGAGAGCCTCTATTCTTCCCCAATTACATTTCCCTTTCCTACCATTCTGAATGCTGGTTTATTATCATGTATATATGTATCTTTGAAATTTTTACTGTCTAGATTGACACACCAATGGTATCAGAAGGTATATATTCTTTGCAACTTTTTCCTTTGCTCAAATTTATACTTAAAATTTATCTATGATGTCATATAACTCTAATGCATTAGTTTTCACTGCTCAATGTACCTTTCTGTATATACTATAATTCTCTATTCATTTTCCTGTCTATGGATATTTAAGTTGTTCCTAGTTCTTGCTTTCACAAGCCATGATGCTACAAACATTTTTATACATGTCTCCTCCTAAACACAAAAAAGAATTCTTCCAGGTTGATGGTTTTCAAAGTGTGGTCCCAGACTGGCACCATACATAGAGACCTTTCTAGAAATAAAAATGTAAATTCTCAAGGCCCACCCCAGACCTTCTGAGGCAGAAACTCTAAGGAAGGACCCAGGAATCCACACCTTAACAGGCCTCCTAAGTTGTTTTGCTGCATCCTACATATGAAACCCACAGCTCTGGGTCTACCAAGAAATGAAATTGCTGGGTTATGAGGTATGCAAATGATTTTTACTAGTTATAGCAATTTTATCCAAAACTTGTTGTATCGATTTACACTTCAACCAACAATGTGTGAAGGTTCCTGCTCTTCTCCACCTTTCACAATGCTCGGGTTTGTCAGAATCTCTTATGCTTGTAACCCAGTGGTTACAAAATGGCATCTTATTGTGTTTTACATCTAGTTTTCTTAAAGAACAAACTTAGTATGCTCAAAACTATACAACCCCTTTACTTTTTGAAATTATCTTTCTTTGCCTCTCCTTTTCAATTTCCCCACTTTTAAGATGCTGTACTTCCTACCATCTTGAAGTCTAGAAACCTGGGTATTACACCTTATACATTAACCCCCTCTTCTAAATGGCACTTGGTAGTGGCCTTTGGAGACAACATTACTATTATCTAGCCCAGAGAACTGCTGTATGTGTGGAGATTTCAACTTGGAGAAGAGTCAAGTGTGATAGGTGATATTTTAGGTAGGTAGGGGTGGTCCTGGACTATGCCTAATTTGTACTCTAATCCATATGCCAGAAGAGCCTTTTCCACTTAAGAGCTAAAAGTGATATTTAAACATTCTATTCCACAAATAGGTAATTCCAAAAACCTCCTCAAGGCAGGTGTAAATTCTGCCAGTTCTTGTACTACCTCTTGCATTGGGGTCCCACTTCTGATTAATTAGTTCTTTTAATGGATTTTCTTGCTGTTTTGCTGGTGTTGGCTCTGTGTATAGTGCTGCTCTAGAAGTAAAACTCAGATCTTCTCCTGAATTTCTACACATAAATTATGGATAATAATTTCTCAGGTTCAAGAAACCTACTTTAAGTGACAGCTGGTGATGTTTTCCCTTTTGCTCCTTAGACCATGGAGATAAGGGTGTCTCCAAAGAGTTGTAGAGAAAAAAGTTGGAAGGAACCTGGTTCCTGAGAGTCTGCAAAGCAATTACCCTATTAGTCCCAGATTACCTATAACTGGGATTATCATGAGAGAGAAATAATCTCTTTGTTAAACCACTGTTATTTGTACCCCGGGTGCAAAAACTATGGCTCAAATGAAAAATAGGTTACAAAAAAGAATCAGAGAAAGTAGAAAATGGAAGTCTATGTGATCAAGAAATTGATAGTATTTGCAGTATAGAGCGTGCAGATAATGATAAAGAATATCTAGTACTTACTTTAACAAAAAATGATCTCAACAAAGCAAATAAAGATAAGGCAAACCGATATTTTTCTCCAAATTTTAAGGTGAAGCTGTACTTCACAAAAACAGTAGAGGAGCCATCAAATCCAGAGGCTAGCAGTTCAACTTCCGTAACGCCAGATGTTAGTGACAATGAACCTGATCATTATAGATATTCTGACACCACTGACTCTGACCCAGAGAACGAGCCTTTTGATGAAGATCAGCACACACAAATTACAAAAGTCTGATTTTTTTTTATCAAGAGGAATTAAAAACCATGAAAACAAACTTGAATAAACTGAAATGGACCCTTTTTTTTTTTTAATGGCAATAGGACATTGTGTCAGATTACCAGTTATAGGAACAATTCTCTTTTTCTGACCAATCTTGTTTTACCCTATACATCCACAGGGTTTTGACACTTGTTGTCCAGTTGAAAAAAGGTTGTGTAGCTGTGTTATGTATATACCTTTTTGTGTCAAAAGGACATTTAAAATTTAATTAGGATAAATAAAAATGGCACTTTCCCATTTTATTCCAGTTTTCTAAAAAAAAAAAAAAGAATCAGAAGTATTTTTTACAATGTTAATGTTTTATTAATATTTATATTTGATCTTTTTATTGTAAAGACAGTAAAAAACAATAACAAAATAACAACATAGACAAAAACAAAGCAACACAAAACAATAAAAGTGATACAGGGTTTCAAAACAAAATGATAGGAATTGACAGTGGTTGTTACATTCCACACTGTTATCATCAGTGAAGTTGCTCAAATTACCAGATGTATGAATGCAACATTGACCAAACCATTAAAGAGAATATAAAAAAATTTTTAAAATATTAGAAATGATACAGAGCTTCACTAAACAAGATGGTAGGAATTCACCAGTGGTTGTTATATTGCATATTGTTGTCTTCAGATTAGTTGTTCAGCTTACCAGATATACAGTCACTCAGTCTGAATCACCTATGTGATGCCATGTGTTCTGAGGATACTAAAATAAGCCAAGACCACCAAGATCACAAATTATTTATTTCACATTCATTTCTTGACTCATTCAACTTTGAATGCTTCCTCATAACCTCATAGACCTGGTGATGACAAGCCTCTAAGGACTTAATTCTTTCTATCTTGCAGTTTTCTTTTTACCACCTTCTAACTTCACCTTTGTCCAAAAATACTTCCTTTATTATTTTCCAATTCCTATTCCTGAGAGTGAAAAATCTAATTGATCTAGCGCAACTTTTCATGTGAGACCACGTTGTAGATGCCTAGACAATTGGGTGCTCTTGGGCTGTGTCTGGTCTAGTAGCCTGTGGTTAAGAAAAACCATACACTGACCTCTCAAAAAATAGTGTCAATTGAATAATTTCACCCTGGATGGCTGTGACTATCATGTGCACTATAGTAGCTTGACTCAGTTTATTGGGCCAACTGTAGGGAGGCAGGCTTGGTAGACTCATTTCTTCTTGAACTCCTTAGTGCCTAGAACAATGTCTGGTTTACTAGAAACTCTTAGAAAATTCTTGTTAAGTGAATTAACATTAAACATTCATGGACAGGGGTGAGAAATAAAATTCCCAAGAAAAAGACTATGTCAAAACTTCCAAAGTTGATATCCAGAGCCAAGTGTCTAGTTTCATCTTTTTCTGAACTTCAGTGCAAAAGAGAGAAAGAAAATCAACACAACCCCAAGGAAGGTTTGCTTTTTTCCTTTCCTTTAGAAAGCAGCTGTCAGTTTAACTTATCCCAAAATACTGTCAGTGATGAGCATGACTGAAAATGCATTTTATCTGTAATTAGAGAGATTACATTAAACACTATTATTTGCCGACACACATTGAATTAACCCTATTCGAGGCTAGCAAATACTAGAGCCTGCCTATTTTTTGCCTCAAAGTTTTTTAGAAAATTGTGACAGTTGACACACAAGGGACAATGCTGACAATATTTCTTTCCATCAAATGCAGACAGTAATTGTAATTGCCTTTAAAAACATTTGAAGCAGTTTCCTTAGTAAATCAGAAGTTGCCACAAATCATGCTGATAGTTTCTAAACATGGGGGTTGTTGACTGTGCATTCCAATATGAGTTTAATGAATGGATTTTCTAAGGAATTCAACTTTGCATCTGTTTTCAGGTGTAATTAATTCACTCTGCCTCATGTGATTAGCATAGATATCAGTGGATTATACAGGATGCTCCTTATTTATTCACTTAATTTTAATCTGCCGCAATGTCCATTGGGAAATTATAAAAGATATTTTGGGAGACATATTTTGCTGATGGCCCTGATCCCATTGGATTTCTGCAAAAACAAAACATCATGGTAGGAATTTAGTGATTATTCACAGACTGTAGCAATGTACTTTTGTTTGAGGGATTTACTGAAGTTTACATAGTCCCTGCCTTAAGGAGTTTATAATCTAGAGGAAAAAATTAGACAAACATTCCAATGCAAGTCACTCACAAGGAAGGATGGATGTCTTCGGGTTCTTTCTCTCAACACCACTCCTCGCTCTCCTAAACCATGTCAGTGGCCTCTTGGTGCTTACGCTTTCCACTCTCCTGAGCAGTCTCACACATGGTGTCATCTGCAGCTCCCAAATCTGTATCTCCAACTGAGTCCGTTCCCCTGAGCTCCAGATATCTCTAGATATCTCCATCTGGAGAGCCCAAAGATACAGACCCTCCCCAAATCCATGCTTTTCCTCCCAATTCACTACTCTCCTGTCTTCCCAACCTCCTCTCTCCACTCATACAAGTCAAACTACTAGCATGAGTCTCAGCACAGGAAAGCAGTCATTTATTTTCTGTAGTTTTCAAACTCTAATATTCATTTAAGAATTTATTGGATAATCTGGAAAGCTAATTAAAACAGGGTTTGTGTGTGTGTGTGTGTGTGTGTGTGTGTGTGTGTGTGTGTTTGGTTTTTTTGTGTGTTTGCTTGCTTTGCAGTACTGGGGATTGAAGCTATGACCTTGAACATGGCTGGGTAAGTGCCCTCCCACTGAGCTACATCCTCAGCCTGAAACTGTTTTTGATACTTGTGTGAAGATGATCTGAAGTGGTGTCCATGAATTTGTATTTCTAACAAGTTCCCATATGACACCAATGCTGTTTTCCAGGAACAGGATTCTGAAACCCCTAGAGACTGAACAGAACACAGGCTCACTTCCATGAGCCACCAAATTACTACTATGTGAATAATCATTGCTGAAGAATGCAGGCCCAGGAAGTAAAATTTCCCTAAGGAAAGTATCTTACATTAGTCAGAGGTAGTATGAATAAGTGAAACTGCATATTATTTAATTATTCCTTCATCCATTAACTATGTATTGAGTCCCTATCTTTTGCCAGGTACAGTGAGTACATGCCTCTGACCAAGGCTAGAATGAAACTATGACACAATATGCAGTATGTTTCCAATCTCGTTTTCATTGCACCTTAGCCATCTCATCCTTAAAATGTGTATAACAGTGCCACTGGACAGAGACTTTATGAAAGATAACAAATAGAGAAGTTTATTATATGCCTAGGTCAGTACCTGGCACGCTAATTCTCAATAAGGATACTTAATAAATTATAGTAGTTCTTATTATTTTTATGCTAGAATTATCTACTATAAATTGTTTGCAAGTGATGATTGATTTATTCATTTAATTAGTTAGTTAATTATTGAAGGGTGCTAGTGAATCAACACAGGACCTCATACAAGCAAGATGCACACTTTACTACTGAGCTATCCCCTCAGGTTTCATTATTATTTCTAGCACTATATCATGGATTCCTTCAATGAGCTTAATCAGGTAGTCCTAAACAACATAGAAGGGACTCCAAATAGCTAAAGAGCTGGTGGAATTTAGAAGGTTGTAG
The DNA here is from genome assembly GCA_004027595.1 of Dinomys branickii. NCBI lineage: Eukaryota > Metazoa > Chordata > Mammalia > Rodentia > Dinomyidae > Dinomys > Dinomys branickii. The sequence goes on along the minus strand of PVLD010001710.1, from coordinate 32,290 downwards.
AATGCAAAGTTTCATTTATTCTCCAAGATCATTGGTGCTTTGGTATTAATAATACTTTAGAAACCTCCCTCCAGAAAGCCTTTTTCCACATTCGTAACTGTTCTGCTGTGTGTATCTTTCCAGGTAAATTGGAATTGGCTCAGAAACCAAGAGGACTGACAAACTCTGATCACACTGATTAAATTTTAGGACTGCAAGTGTCTTCTCTAAAAAGGAATGGCTATGGATATAAAAAGAAAACTCCACTTGGTATTAAAGCCTAAATGACATACAGCTATGGAAGGCTATAAGGTATTAATTTGGCTGGGGATATAGCTCAGTGGAATAAGCACTTGCATAGCAAGCGCAGGGTCCTGAGTTCAATCCCCAGTACCGCAAAAAAAAAAAAATAATAAGGTATTAATTTGAAAAAAGGTATTAATTTGAATTTATTGATGTGGAAAAAATTACAAAGATGGGAATATGTATTGGATTTTTTTGTTGGAGAGTATAATTTTATGTTTTTATGGGTATCTTGTAGAAAAAAATCTGGAAAGGTATGTACTGAATTATTAACAGTATTTGTCTGTGGAATAATTATTAATCATCACAGATTAATCTGTATTTTCTAGATTTTATTTAGTGACTACATGTGATTGGTATAAGGATTTAGAAGACAGAGAATGAGCCCACAGATCACATGAGGATAAAGTACACAGCAGAAGCCCTCAGGCAATGTTGCCCAAGCTTCAGTGCACATTAGTACCACCTGGGTAACTTCAGAACTATCTAAATGACCAGCCTGTCCCTTGGACCAATTACACCAGGACTGTGATCCAGGATTCAGTATTTGTTTGAAGGTCCCAGATGTTTTCAATGTGTAGCCTGTGTTAAGAACCATTACCTCAAGAGAACTTCCTCCTGCATTTCTTGCTATTGGGAGGCCACTCTGGGGCTCTGGCTTATGGGGTCTCTAGGTGTTCCCACAACTAACCTAGTCACCAGAAGAGACATCAGAGTTCCCTCATTCCAATATCAACAGGGTTTTATTCAATTCTGAAGTGGGCTAGGAATTACTTTGGCTGAGGGATAGTCACATGGAGAAATGGTAGGAGGACAGCTGTTAGAACCTCTGGCTCCCTTGTGAGTCTGTCATCTAAAAGCTGTGTGATCTTGGATGGTTTACTTTTCTCTGAGCCTATGGTCTCTCACAGTTCTGTCTCTCTGAGTTGCTGTTAGGATTAAGTATGTGAGCAAAACAAAAATATGTGAAAACAAACTAGCTAAATATGTGTGACTAAAATATGTGCAAAAGTTTTCTCAATGTAAAGTGCAATGTGAGTGCTATCATTTTACTTTGAAAATAATAATATAAAGAATATGCTCAGGGAAAGATGGTCTCTGAAGACAAGAAAAAGTTTGACTTTGTCTCCCACAGGAGACCTAGGCTTCTGCATGGACAGGGAGAACTATATTCAAAGAAAATTAAATAAGGGGCAAATTCACGGGCTTAAATTAAAAGCAACTTGACAGGCCAAACATGAAACTCTTCTTTCTCAGAACTCCAGAGAAGAGATTCAGAAAGATCTTAACTTTGCTTTTCAGATGGCTTCCAGGAATTTATCCCAAAGCAGTGATGCCCCAGAATAAATAGATTCTCTTCTCATAATTAAGCCAGAGGTTCTGGGAATGAGCTGAGTACAAGGCTGAATTCATTACTGAGATTGCTGGCAATTTAATTCAGGTTTCAAGGAGGTGCTTCCTATGTGTCATTGGAAAAGAAGGCTTGCATCTAGACAATGGTCTACATATGCCTCTAGATTGACTTGGAAATGGAGTCTTCTCGCTCCCTCTTGACTTAATTTATTCTCTGAAAATAATAGGCCTTGGAAAGAACTTCACTGCAACACTGTCTATGCGGGGAGCTCAGCATCAGGTGGGACCATCTGACACACCATTCAAGTGTTCAGTGTCCTTTGGGCATAGAAACCATGAATTTTTCTTCTTTACATTCCCTGCATGTCACATAGTGCTGGGCTCAAGAGAACACAGTAAACCATTGTTCAGGATGTTTCTCTTGAAGGCACAGTTCCTGGTGCATGGGAAAAAAAATTAATAAATTTGTGGAATAGATAGCATCACCATCAGGCCTAAAATACTGAAAATGTCTACTTCATGCAAGGGCATTTTTCTTTTATTCATCTCAGCCTATGATTGGCTGCAATGTCTCCCATGAACTACATTTATTTCCCAAATTCTCAAGTAAACCAAAATACTTAATACTGTGTGGGCTATGTAGCTTATATAAACCAAACCTCACAACTTCAGGAAGAATGACTCATTCTTCTTGGAAAGAGATAAAAGAAATCTAAGTAAGAAAAGAGGCTGGGAGACAAGCATTAAGCCTTTAGACCCTGTTTCTGGTTTAGACACCTAGGTGGTTGAAGATACTATTCAAAGACATACAAAGGACTTGTAGTTTTGAGGGGGAAATAGGCTGAGTTTAGTTGTGGACTCTGCACCTTTTTCATCTGCCATCCAGAATGGAAGTGTTAGCTAAACAAATGAATGTGAAACTCAGAGAAAATACCTGTGTAGTGTGTACATATGCTTGAGAACCACCAACACGTAATAGTAATAAAAATCTGAAAAGAGGGCAGTACAGGGAGAACAGTGAGAGGAGTTTGAGAGGGAAGGAGATGGCCAAGGGAGAGCAGCAGATCTAGGACAAAAGTGAAGTAGACACACCTCGTATGCAAGGAGAGAGGGTGGCACAGAAAGTGACATGAGGTCAAAGGGAGGCTTTAAAGATTGGAAAGACATTAAATGCTAACAGGAGAGAGAGAAATGACAAGATAAACCCCAGGCGCTTCTGTATCTTTCTGTCACCACATCTGACCATAGCAACCTTTAGAGAGTAATGCTAACTTTCAAATTTAATGTAAGTTTCCTTCATGGCCAAGTCTAAATCAAAAGTGCTACAGAGAAATGAAATTTTAGAAAGTGCAGTTCTCAGTTTATGCATGTTGACACAGCATAATCCAGCACTGTCTGTCCCACACTGCAATTAACCTGGTACCCACACACATGCTTCTGTAACTTCATTTAATATCCAAACAAAAACCCTAACAAGACCATACTTCTGCATAACATGATTCAGCTAATCAGTTTTGCTACTCATCTGATGCTAAACTGAGCCTTCAAAGGTCATTACAAAATTCTATCAGGTCAGCTGCTTCATAATATTGCATTCACTCTCTGTACAATGAGTTCATTGGTCCAGAAGCAAGGATGTCCGTATACCACAATGTTATGATGATTAAGTAATTCTGTAAAAACAGTGAAATCCCCCTCCAATGTGAGAAAGGTCCAATATAATTAGCCTGAACTAAGTGGCCTGAAAAATGGTGGCAGTCTCCAGGTGGCAGTGGTTTTTGCTGTTGGAACTTGGAGATTCAACCGTGGAAGCAACCCATCTGGCTTTGGTAATAGAAAGTCTATGTTGCTGGATAACATCTAACCCTGCAGTGGTGCCACTTTATTGATGGTCATACGGGGCAAGGACAGCAGTGACTGGGAGAAGTGTCTGACTAATATCTGCAAAATCAGTCACCTTGTCTACCACATCAGTAAGATCCTTCTCAATGTGTCCTTTTATTATAGCACCCACCTGAGAAACCAACATTGTCATATTTGGGGATCATTTGGAGGGAAGAGTTTTGAAGAGACAAGAATGCTGCTACCCACAGTGAAAAACTGGGGAAAACTAGAGACATTTAAGTGAGATTTTGTTAATTTTTGAAATATGCTTTTGTAATGTAAACCTCTTCCACTAGTCTCTTGGAATTTTCAATAAAATTGCCACTTCTCATCCACTTGTGGAAAAGGGGGGTTGTGTGTGTGTGTGTGTGTATGTGTGTTTAGTAATGTTTGCTGTACATAATGCTCACGTTCCTTGTGTGGAGTGCATACATGTACATAACACATTTCAATTCCTTTTTTCCCTCCCTTCTCTTCCTCTCCCTCCCTGCTCCCTTCGTTTCTTAATTTCTTTCCCCTTTGAGAAAGGTCTATCTCCCTGCTTGCTATTATTTATGTTTTATTTTTGCTCTTTATTTATATATTCAGTTTATCATGGCAGAGAAACCATGGTTTTATACTGGGAAAATGTTGGTGTTGAGTGAAGCCTCCGTAGGAGAGGTATGGCTACTCCCCGGAAGCCTGTTACACCCCAGTGACATTAGGGAATAAAACAATGCAAAGCACTGTTAGGTAAGAGAAGTAAGAAGCTTCTGCCCTATAAGAAGACACTTTGAAACAGATTGTTCTTTGTTTCAGGGTGATAAAGCCATGAATTGGCCCTTAGTTACACAAATATAAAACAAGCTTCCACCTGCTACTCTTGGGAAGATGTGTGGTGTAACCTAAACACAAATATTTCAACTTAAAAAGCCAAGTGTCCATCCTATAATATAAATTGTCCTGGAGAAATTTTAGCAGCCCAAACTATTCAGCTACACACTTTGTTCCTTCATACGGACTTGAACTGTATGTTTCAAACCTAGAAACAGTCACTTATTCCTGTGGAGACATTTGTGCCCTTATGTGTATAAACAGGAAGCTGTGAGCCAGAGAAAAGCAGAAGCAACATATAAAGTAAGATTTTCACATTGCCCTGCAACAGGCTATGAAAAGATTAGTCTCATGCTGAGCCCATAGTCCTAGCTCTGTAGGGGTCTAAGGCAGGAGGACCACAAGTTCAAACTCAGCCTGGGCAATTTAGTGAGAACCCATCTCAAATTTTATAGAAAAATGGCTATTTAATGTTCTGTACATGGGCCATGGGATTAAGAACATGGGCTCTAGAGTTAGACCACTGCCATCTGAATTCCCTGCTACCATTTGCAAGCTGTTCTGCCTTAGCACAGCACCCAGATTTTCTGTCCTTTGCTTTCTTCATATTAAAATGGGAAGGAGGTTAAGGTATTTGGAAGGCTGGAAAGAGGTGTACACAGGAGTTAGCATGATGTTTGGCACGTACAAACAGCTCCATAAATTTTAGATAGTGTTGCTATCTTGGTGTGAAGGCTCACTAATCCAGAAAATAGTAATATTGGGCCATCCACAATATAACTGTTAGAACCAGAAGGCGAGGTCACATCTTTATGGGCAATTTAATGTCTTAGTCACATTCCTCACTGCTGGGACAAACACCAGCTGCCCATGACTTCAAGGAGGACAGGTTTACGTTGGTTCATGTTTACAGTCCATGGTTGGCTGGTTGCAGGGCAAGAGCTACGTGGCAGAAAGATACTGAGGAGGAAAGCTGCTCACGACCTGGCAGCCAGGAAACAGAGACAGAGAAGGGAGGTAGGTCCTTCCCGGGTACGTCCTTCCCAGCCACGCCCCCAAGGACCCGTCTCATACAATCAGACCCTACCCAGCACTACAGCTAGCCATAATGCCCTTGAGACTCAATCGCCTTTCAAATGCCTCACTTCTGAGGGGCGTGAGGCTGAGGCTTTGAGGAAACATCTAGATATAAACCAGAACAGTTGGACTCTCTTCAGAAGTGAAAATCCCAGTGACACTTGTCCCAAGCAGCTGAGAATTCCAGGGATGGATGATAAAATAAACTAAGGATAAACAATTTGAGAAAGGGGCCGGAAATTAGTGAGACAAAATTACTTAGAATGAAGTTCCAGACCTACTGAAAGAAAGGGAGAAACAATCTTTGAGATTATGATGGGACTTCCGGGATGCTGCCAATAAGATCCTCTGAGACAGAAGAAATGATGGCTAATTGAATTCTGCTTACTGGAGGTGCTTCAGGATGGCAAAAACATGTGGAGAAGGGGTAGGGGTGTTGGAATTGCACCATGTTAGACTTGCTCACAATTTATGAGGAAAACATTAACTAGGCCATATTTTCATGCATTGTTGTATAATAAATTACTCTAAAAATGATGTGGCACCTGCCAAAGCCTGAAAATAGACCCAAGTCTATCACCATGCACCAAACTCAAGTCAAAATGGATCACAAATCTCAATATTAAAACAGAAACACTAAACCTATTGGAAGATAAAGTAGATAAAAACCTTGAAAATATAGGGGTACACAGAGAGTTGATGAACAAAAACCAAACAGCATGGGAAATACTTCAAAGAATCAACAACTGGGATCTCATCCTACTGAAAATTTTCTGCACATCTGAAGAAATCACCAGTAGAGTAAAAAGAAAACCCACAAATTGGGAAAAAATTTTAGCTGACTGTCCCTTGGACAAAGGTCTTCTATCTAGAACATATAAGGAATTAAAAAACATTAGCCCCTCCAAATTCAAAGACCCAATCCAAAACTGGGTAGCTGAGATGAACGCACACTTCTCAGATAAAGAAGTACAAATGGCAAATAAATACATTAAACATGTTCAACATCATTAGCCATTCAAAAAATGCAAATTAAAACAACATTGAGATTTCACCTCACCCCACTAAGAATGGCTATCATTAAGAAATCAACCAATAACAAATGCTGGTGAGGCTGTGAGAAATAGGAACTCTTCTCCACTGCCAGTCAGAATGCAGACTGGTGAAACCATTGTGGAAATCAGTTTGGAGATTCCTCAGCAAACTAGGTCTAGAGGTCCCATTCAACCCAGCTATTCCACTTCTGGGTATTTTCCCAAAAGATCTGAAAACATCATATCACAGTGATATATGTGCACCCATGTTCATAGCTGCATAATTTGTAATAGCTAAATTGTGAAAGCAACCCAAATGTCCATCCACTGAAGATTGGATAAAAAATTGTGGTACTTTTATATAATGAAATATTACTCAGCTATAAAGAAAGATAAACTGGAGGCTTTTATAGGTAAATGATCACAACTAGAGACCATACTCTTAAGTGAAATAAATCAGATGTGCATGTGTAAGCAACATATTGTCTCACTAGTGTAAGAACCTGAAATAGTGAATAAAAACTATGAGGTGTGATAGACATTGTGAAATGAAAGGAAAATGCTCAAAATAAGTGGCAACTAGGGTGGAAAGGAGAAGGGAAAGAAGGGAAAATTGTGTATGTAGGTATATACAGGATAGCTAATAGTTGTACTACCGTCATCTGTTGCTTCACTGAAGGGAACAGTTGATGATTACTTGTTTGAACATTATTGAATGTCTCTATATGTTTTCTTGAGAAGTCACTTTGAAGATATCAATACATAATACAACAACCATTGTTAATTTTTTACCACTTTGTCTATAACTCTGTATTTTTGTATTGTTCTTATGCTGTTTTTTAAATGGATGTCTGTTAATATGTTTAATTTAATAAAATAATAAGATAAAAATGATGTGGTAAAGAATAACAATTTTGAGTACAACAACTGTGTTATACTCACAGTTTCTGTGCATGAGGAATTTGGACCAAGCACACCAGGGGTGATTTGCTTATGCTGTATGGTGTCTGGTCCTTGGCTGTGAAGTCCTGCAGGCTAGGGCTGACACAATGGCTGGAACTATAATCACGTGGAGTTATATTTGCACTTGATGTCAGTTTATGCTGGGCCACAGTTGGGCTCTGGGCTGGAAGAAGGAAAAATAACCTCTCCTTGTGGTATCTGTTTTTGTAGAAACTAGTCTGAGTTTCCACACAGCTTGGTGGCTGGGTCCAAAAAGCAAGTATCTCACGAGAACCAAGCAGAAACATTATCACTTTTCATCATTTGAGCTGGAAGTCACATTGCATCACATCTTAGAAAGTCACAGGCCCACCTAGATACTAGGGAAGAGAACATAGATTCTATGTTTCTGCAAAAGGACAAACAATATTGTAAAAGTAAAATAAAAAGAGCATATTGAATGAAAGTAATTCTTTTGGTCACTTGTGGAAATATGGTCTGCCTGAGTTAAGTGGTACTACTAATGAGCTCTCTTGTCTGGACTGGAGAATTCTTTTTATGTTCCTCAACAGCTGGTACTCAAATGTTAAATGAGCAAGGCATTGCTCTATTTGGGAGTCAGTAGCACAACACAAACTGTTTTAAAAGTTAGATTGAGAAAGGTAGGCTGGATGATATATAAAATTTCTTCTAGAACCAACATTGTGAAAATAACCATACTACCAAAATTATTGTATAGATTCAATGCAATCCCAATTAAAATATCATTAGTGTACCTCACAGATCTAGAGAAAACATTCTTAAAATTCGTCTTGAACAAGAAGAGACCCAGAATGGCCCTGAATCAAGGCCAGCAGTTTTCTGAAGCTGTTGGTTTCAAGCAGGAGCCTAAAGTGGTATCTTTCTATGGTCTGTTGGCCATTTCAGAACTTTAGAAATGTAATGGTTAATTCATTAGAAAGAAACAAATAACTAAATAAATTTTACGAGAGGACTTCAAGATGGCCACCGGGTAGGCAGCAGAGAGAGAACCTCCCAGAGGAATGCCACTCAGACAAAGGAATATAGAAATATAGCAACATGTGAAGGACAGAAGGGAAAGAGGTGGGTATCCTGAACTCAGGAAGGATCTGAAATGGGAATTGAAACCCTCAGAAAGACTAAGGAAAACCTCTTCTGGAGGAAAGGATCAGAGATCTGCCATGGCGCAGTTGGAGGGAGAGGAGAAGGAGGAAGTCACCGCTGCAAACACACCCTTGGCCCACGCCCTCCTTCTGGCATTCCCAGCTTCAGCTTTGGAGACCCACGCTCACAGAAGCCTCCCGACTCGGCCAGGGGAGAGCGGAGTTCCAAGAGCTGGTCCAGGGCTGGAGAGGGGAGGGCGCAGCCAGGAAAGGAGGCAGTGGCGGTCGGGAGCAGTTGTCGAACCCAGTGTGAGGATGAGAAGTTACGACAGCTACTGGGGCAGAGTCCCCACCCTGCGGCAACCTTCCTAATCAGCACCTGGAGAGAATCAATGCAACTAGTACACAGCCCACCACGCCCGGCTCTGTGCCTGCCTCGAGGCAGTGACCCCCTGCCTCTCCACTGGGTGAGCCGCTACCGGCAGAGAGCAGTGGGGAACCTCGGCGGCGAGCCACAGCGGCTCCCAGGGATCTGGCCAAGAAGCGGACAGGGGCTCCAGCACTGCAATGGGAGGGAGATGCAGATGGAGGTGGATCGTGTGGCTCCACGCCCTTCTCATTCCAACATCAGGCAGGAAGCACGAGCTGGGTTGCCGGGACTCAGTTCCCACCCTGAACTCTCTCTGGGAGCACCTTGAGTCTTGGTGGCTTGAGCAAGCACCGCCTGTTCCTGGCAACAATGGGACGAATCCACGGTCTTCAGGACTCACCCCAAACTATTAATGTGAGCACCAAGAGGGTCTCCCTACAGCTTGCACATATGAACCTTGTATGAACCCATAGCAACAAATTAGATGAAAAGCAGCAGACCAGGAGTCTGAAAAACAACAACATACTCTATACAACAGACCCGAGAAAATCCTCCAACTCTATTCTAGAACTAATCTTTAAACTCAGTTCATACCCTGAACTAACACAGTGAGAACAGGCTGGGGAGATTTCAAGCCCTTATACCAAGCATCATAGGTTCGTCCAGTGCCCAGCTGCAAGGGGTGGGGAATGGTAATGATGGAGATCAGGAGGAGAAGAAAGGGCCTCCGGCATTGAGGCAATGGGACAGAGCCAAACGGATGTGCGTGCCCCACGGCTGCTGCACTGTGGGCCCCGTGGCTGCTCCGCTGTGGGCCCCGCAGCTGCTCTGCTGTGGGCCCCGCTGAGGGCACCCCATGGACTGGACCCACCCCCACCCATAGTGCTGCGAAGGGGCAGAGCAGGGCAATCCACTGTGAGCATAGGTGCTTTTCCACCTCCAACCATGGCAGTTTGTATACACCCATGTATGCTATAGTATGGTCTGAGGCATCTATATCTCTTTCCAAGGCGAGAGTCCAGGGGTATAGATAAACCCAGGAATACAGTTATTATCACAGGGAAGAGGACTGATTGAGTGGTAGGGCAATGGAGGTGAGGGAGGAGAAAATTGAATGATCAAATGGGCCATCATCTGTGTAACTGAGTAACAAATGTGAAGGTAACACTATGTAGGACAGCACCCAGAGCTAATTCCTTTCTATGTTCTCTATAATTTTGTATTTCTTCAATCGTTTTTGTATTAACAGAAGTGAAGATAACTTTATATTATACAGCATCCCATGCTAATTCCCTACTATCTTCTCTATAATTTGGTGTTTCCTTTAATGTTTGTGTGATAACTAATGTGAAGATGGCATTGTGTAATACAGCATCCAGTGATAATTCCCTACTATATTCTGTATAATTTTGTATTTTTGGTATTGTTTATGGCTTATTCTGGTTCATATCTCCATTCTTTTTTCTTTAAAATAAAAAAAAAGATAATGTATGATCAATTTTATTTAAAAGAAAAAAAAGAAGAGACCCAGAATAACAAAACCAATCCTGAGTAAAAAAAAGGCAGGGCATGTGGAATCACAATCCCTGACTTGAAATTATACTACAGAGCTATTGCTATAAAATCAGCATGGTATTGGCAAAAACAAAAAAACAGACCTGGAGATCAATAGAACAGACTGAAAGATGCAGTCACAATTATAAACACACTCAGCTACCTTATCTTGGACAAAGGATCCAAACATGTTCACTGGAAGAAAGACAGCCTCTTTAATCAATGGTGCTGGAAAAACTGACTTGCCACATGCTAAAGACTCAGACTAGACTCGTGTCTGTCACCATGCACCAAATTAAAGTCAAAATGCACTAAAGGTCTAAATTTTAAAACAGAAACATTAAATCTACTGGGAAAGAAAGTAGGTAGAAATCTTGAAAACATAGGGATAAGCAGAGAGTTCATAAACAAAAAACATACTGCATGGGAAATTCTTCAAAGAATCAACAAATGGAATCTGATCTTATTGAAAAGTTTTTGCACATCTAAAGAAAACACTAGCAGAGTAAAAAGAAAACCCACAAATTGAGAAAAAATTTTAGCCAATTGCCCCTTCGTCAAAGGACTTCTATCTTGAACATATAAAGAATTTTAAAAACTCAGGCCCCCAAAATCAAAGACCCAATCCAAAAATTGACATCAGAGATGAATACACACTTCTCAGATAAAGAAATACAAATGACAAATAAATACATGAAGAAATGTTCAACATCATTAGTCATTCAAGAAATGCAAATTAAAACAACACTGAGGTTCCATCTTAGTCCAGAAAGAATGGCTACCATCAAGAAATCAAACATCAACAAATGTTGGAGGGGCTGTGAGGGAAAAAGAACACTTCTCCACTGTTGGTGGAAGTGTAGACTGGTGCAACCACTGTGGAAATCACTTTGGAGATTCCTCAGTAAACTAAGATTAGAGGTTCCATTCAGCCCAGTGATTCCCCTTCTGGATATTTTTGCAGAAGAACTAAAAACATCATATCACAACAATATATGTGCACCCATGTTTACAGTACCACAATTCGTAATAGCTAAATCATGGAAGCAACACAAATGCCCATCCACTGAGGAATGGATAAAAAAGCTGTGGCATTTTTAGATAATGGAGTATTACTCAGCTATAAAAAGATAAGCTTGGGACTCTCATAGGTAAATGGTCACTACTAGAGACCACTCATAAGTGAAATAAACAGGACTCACATGTGTAAACATTGTATTGTCTCTCTAGTATAAGGACCTGAAAGAGTAAATGAAATCTAAAAGGTACAACATATAGTGAGAAAGGGAAAGAAACTGCTCAGAAGGAAAGAACAACTGGGATGAGGGAAAGGAAAAAATAAAGAAGAAAGGGAAAAAATTATATATATATATGTATATACAAAGACAAGATGCCCAGGGTAACTGTACTATTAATTTCTATTGCTTTCTTGAAAGGAACAGTCGATATTTAATTGTTTGATCATTCTTGCATGTCTGTGTTTGTTTATCTGAGTAGCCAAGATAAAGATAACAGTATGTAATACAACATCCATTGTTAATTTCTTTTCACCTTGTCTAAAATTCTGTACCCTTTTTATGTTGTTTCATTTATGTCTGCATGTTTGTTAATATGTTTTGGTTATTTTATGTCTAAAAATAGAATTTAAAAAGATTTTTTCTAACACAGAGAGTGGAAGAACAAAGCAAAACATCATTTTGGAAAAAATGGGAAACAACAGGAGCAGACCCTGTGCAGAGGAGCAGTGAAACATAGTAGAGGCAGAGTGGAGGACAGGGAGAGGTCAACAAAGGCTAAAGAGGGGCGACTTCTGGGAAGATGGCAACCAGGTACGCAGCAGAGAAAGATCCTCCCGGAGGGTTGCCACCCAGACACCGGACTATAGCAACATGAGAAAGACAGGAAGGAGAGAAATGGGTCCTCTGGACCCAGGAAGGACCTGAAATGAGACTTGAAGCCCTCAGAAAGAGCAAACAAGACCTCTCCTGGAGGAAAGCCTCAGAGGGCCACCATGGCGCAGTTGAAGGAAGAGACAGCAGAAAAGGAGGGAGTCACATCTCCAAACACATCCTCGGCCTGCTCCCTCATTTTGGCACTCACAGCTTCAGCTTCAGAGGCCCGTGCTTGCAGAAGCCTCCTGACTTGGCCAGGGGAGAGCAGAGGTCCAGGAGCTGGTCCAGGACTAGAGTGGAGAAAGTGCAGCCCAGAAAAGAGGCAGCAGTGGTCAGGAGGTGTTATCGAACCCAGTGTGAGGATGAGAAGTTACAACAGCCACGAAAACAGAATTCCAACTCTGTAGAAACCTTTCTAATCAGTGCCGGGCGGCAAGGTGGAGTCAAAGCAACCATTACACAGCCCACCACACCCAGCTCTACACCTACCAGAAGGTTGTGGCCTCCTACCTCTCCACTGTGTGAGCAACTACCAGCAGAGAGCAGCAGAGAGAAGCAGCAGCCACCCCAGGGCCACAGCAATTCCTAGGGATCCAGCCAAAGAACAAACAGGAACTGGAGCACAACAGTAAGAGAGAACTGCAGATAGAGGTGGACCACATGGCCCCAAGCCCTTCTCACTCACTAAGCAGGGAGCACGAGCTGAGTTACTGGGCTTCAGCTCCCACCCTGAACTCCTTCTCTGAACACCTTGAGTCTTGGTGACTGGAGCACTCAACACGTGTCCCTGACAGTAATGGGCTGAGTCTACAGGCTTCAGAACCCACCCTAAACTACTAATATAAGCACCAAAAGGGTCTCCATACTGCTTGCATATATGAACTTTGTATGAATCCATAGCAACAAATTACATGAAAAACAGCAGTCCGGGAGTCCAAGAGACAACATACTCTACACAGCAGACCCGAGAAAATCACCCAATTCTCTTCTAGAACTAATAACTAAACTTAGTATATACCCTGGACCACCTCAGCGAGCATGGGTTGGGGAGACCTCACTCCACTTGAGCCCAGCATTGTAAGTGTGCCCAATGCCTAGCTGTAAGGGGCAGGGAGTGGCAACACTGGAGATCAAGAGGTGGGAAGAGGAGAAGACCTGAAACTAGCATGCAGACCCGGTTCTTTAGCTAGGTGGGGATAGCCTCCAAACAGTCATAGGCGGCCTGCAGGGAGACACTAGTGGCCTATGAGGGGACCCCGGGGTGCTTAACAGGGAGCTCAGCAGGCTGAGGGAGGAGGGGGCTCCCTCCAGGTTACATGAGAACCCAGAAGACCTGGACTGTGCCCCTGGGAGTGCGGCAATGGGGCGGAGACCAGCAGTCTACGTGGGTGACCCTGTGGACTCGACCAGGCCCCTGGGAGCGCCTTGCCAGAGTGGAGCCCAGCGGTCTGCCGAGGTGACCCTGAGGATTTGACCAGGCCTCCAGATGCGCTGTATCAAGGTGGAGCCTGGCGGTTCACTGGGTAACCCCGCCTACTCGACTAGACCCCCAGTGGCCTTGAGGGCTTGTCAATGCGGGCTGAACCATAGTGAACCTGGTTCCCTGCCTTTCTACCATCTTTGAGGATGGGTGCTTTTCCACCTCCTGCCACAGCAATTTGTGTACACCCATGTTTGTTACAGCATAATTTGAAGCAGCCATGTGTCTTCCCAATGTGAGAGCCCGAGGGAGTAAATAAACCAAAAAGTACAGTTATTATCAGAGGAAAGACAACTGATTGGGTGGGAGAACAATGAGCCATCATCTATATAACTGAGCAACAAATGTGATGATAATATTATGTAATACAGCATCCAGCAATAATTCCCTACTATGTTCTTTATAATTTTGTATTTCCATTATTGTTTTTGTGTTAACAGATGCGAAGATAACATTATGTAATACAGCATCCAGTGCTAATTCTCTCCTATCTTCTCTATAATTTTGTATTTCATTTATTGTTTTTGTGTTAACAAATGCAAAGATAACATTATGTAATACAGCATCCAGTGTTAATTCCCTACTATCTTCTCTATAATTTTATATTTCCTGTATTGTTTTTGTGTTATTCTGGTTTATATGTCTCCATTCTTTTGTCTTTAAAATAAAAAATTAAAAAATGGAAAAATAAAGCTACTGAGGGAAATGAACTGTTTCTGTGAAATGCAAATAAACCTTGGCTGCCAGACATGGTGGTACAGGTCTGTGATCCCAGCATGCAAGAGGCTGAAGCAGGAGGATTACCACAAATTGGAGGCCAGCCTGGGTAATATAGTGAGTTTAGGGCCAGCCTAAACTACATAGTGAGACCCTATCTCAAGCCCGTTCCAAACAAATGAATAAACTTTGACTAAATTAACCACTCTTAATTTACAGTGAAAAGATAGAAAACTTTTTTCAATCCAGAAGGCTATTAACTGAGAAAAATTATTTATTTTTAATAAATATTAAATTAATTATTCTGTCATATTAAAGAGTGAAAGCTTTAATGGGGACTATACAGACCATACTTCTAAGACATGGTGATATCTCAGAGTCATATTGTGATTTAATATTATACCTTATAAATGTGTTATGGGTATACCATATTTATTATTTATTATATTAAGTCATTTGTCTTTATTCTTTAATATTTTATCTTTGGTTTATTATGTTAAATATCCAGCATCCTAATTTGTGTTGTCTCTAAATTTAAGTTATACTTTCTGGGGTTTGTCAAACTATTTAGTCATCACTTCCTGGAACATTTTAGCACCAGGTGGCAGCAAAATCTGAGGGCTGAGATAAAAATTCTTGGCAGGGAAGTAAACACCTAATTAAGAATTTACTTCAAAGCTCAGGATGGCCAATAAGGAGTAGCAAATGCATCTCTTCCTAATTTCTCTTGCCTTTATTTAGCTATCTTGTGTTGTATGGTTGCTTCTCTCTCTCTCCTCTGATTTTTGAAATTGTGCATATACCCTACTCTCCCTCTCATCTGCCCCCACCCTTTTCACACACACACACACACACACACACACACACACACACACACACACAAGTTTTGGAAGGAAACTGGGAATCAAACTCAGGACTTCACGCTTGCCAGGCAGGCACTGTGCCACTGAGCTATGTCCCTGGTCCCTTCATATATACTCTTGCAGACCCAGAGAAAAGCTAATCAGTCGAGTGGACTCTGCTGGAAGTTAACTTTGAAAGAGCAAGAACTAGGGTAACCCAGCTCATAGAAAGCCTGCAGCGTAACCCAAATCAAAATCTGTTAGAGCAATCTGGAGTCTAAAGAAACAGATCTTGTGCAAACAACAAATCTGAAGGACCAGGAGCAAAGCCATTCAGGTAGCAGAAGGGATCAAAGAGCAGCAGGTAAGAACCATACCAATGGCTCACCTTAAGAGGTCAACAAGGGCATGTGCTTGGTTATTTCGAGCTGCACTAGAGACAGAGAGGAGCTAGACTCATGGTATCTCCTTAAATGTATCCAAGAGGTGAACACTTGAGATCTAAAATCTCCATTTTTTAAGGGCTGCCCAAAAAATAGAGTGATCGGAACCCTGTCTGGTTTTATCCTCTACTTGTTCTACAGTGGCTTTTTGCAAGATTGAGCTGACTCTCTCACTGAGAGTGTGAGTGCTGATATGGTCTTGCTGCAAGAGATGGTGGTGATTGGGAGTGGCAGGCCCAATTTGCTCTTATTTAAGAAACACTGCCTTAGTCACTTCAGATTTTGTCTGTCCAGAGCCTAGTACTTATGTTGTCAACCTGAGTAGAGATGTGTACTTAGAGATAAGCACAAAATATTTTTAAAATCCGTTAAACAGATTTTTAGAAAGTAACTAGAAACTGCTAAGAACCTTTATTCTCAGAGGCTTCCTTAACCATGAGGTAGTTCCAAATAGTATTTTTCAATAATTGTGTTTTGCAAGCATCTTTTAAAATGGATAGAGAGATTTGAGACATGTTCAATCCTTTTTTCCTAGTTGTTATAATGACCAAAGTTCAGTCCTTGGAACATGTATCAAATTCTCAATTTAAACACCATCATTGGAAAAATCCTTAAAAGGAGTCTGTTGTAACCTTTCTTTAGTCCTGAAGCTTTCTGAACAGCTGCCTATTTCACTGTATGGCTGTGAAAATGGATTTTCATGTCATACGCCTAAAGAAGAAACAGCGGAGCATATCAGAAGATTCACAGGTGTTAAAAGGTTCCAGCTTTTGCTCTTAGGATGAAGAGATCTATTGTGGGTACTATCTGCCTCTTGAGATGGAGCTGTGCTTATGCCTGGCCTTGAAAACTAAAAGGTGGGCTGTCTTCACAAAACAGGCTTTTGTAGACAACTAGCAACAAGATAGAGTCAAAACTGTCCATGGAGAATGGTTATAAGTGTCCAAAGAAGCCTCAGAGGGGACCCTGGTGTGATCTTCAAGAGCTGTACTTCAGGAATCTGATTTAGCAGCATGGTAAGAAGTCTCTCTGTCTCTGTCTCTGTCTCTGTCTCTCTGTCTCTCTCTCTCTCTCATTCCATGTGCCTAATAACAAGCTCCGATGTGTAAACCAGGATGCTCATTTGTTGACTTATGGGTAAGGGCTTGGATCTTCTAGTAAATATATTTTTCATCTGTAGAGCAATCTACATAGAAAGCCAATTATTATAAAGTCTGCCCTATATAAGCATAAATTCAGAGCAAGGAGAGTTAGTACATATTACAAACGTTTAATAGTATTATATTTGATATAGTTCAATGTACTTGCCTCATACAGACCAGGGGAGATTAAATTCTTCTTTTGTTTCTTTGTCTGGACTTGATGTAATAGCTTTTCTGCTTCTGACATTTTATACTCAATGTCCATTTTCTTCTGGTACAATAGAATCATAGTACGAACTCAAAAGGATTAGATAAAACATCAGACCAGAAAACTGTGTTTCAAAACATATGAGGAGAACGCAAAGCTGCCCTTAACTGCTGTGCATGGATTCAAGTCTGTAGACTTAGATAATTTACCCCACAACGTGCAAGAAATATTATTCATCCTTTGAAACATTTGATGACATCACATGAGAAGATGACTTTGAACCCTTGAAAGAAGCAAATATTCTGTTCTTCTAAATAGAGAAATTATGTGAGCCTGAAAGAACAGGGAAATAACTCTAAGGTAACCCTCTGGGAAAGCTTCAGAAGATTACCAAATATAGAAAGAATACAGTGATCCCCAGAAAGCACCACCACAAGCTCCTGCCATCATTAGCCAAACCTAATTACCATTTACTTCCTAGGCTGGATATTAGCAGACATACTTATTTAATGTCTTGTCAGATTTAAGATCAGGCCCACATTTCAATCATAAAATCAGTAGAAGGATATTATATGTTTTCTTCTAGATTTCAAATCAGTTCATACAGAGCAATTATTTCTTCATCCAGTCTGGGTGCAACTCTGCCATGAATCTGTTCTACTGCCTATTGCAGGGCGATCCAAAGGCAACCCTTGTCGTTTGAGAAAGATGGTCTTTATTTGGAACATCTTAAATTTCCTTTTCAGAATTTCTTTCTAACATTTACTTTTTCTTTTCCAATGGCACATTGGACTCTGGGGAATAAATTTTAACTGCTAAGAAACAGTATTGTCTTTTTAAAACAAAAAACATGAACTTTGATCATCTAGTCAATTAAACTGACAAAGAGGCTGGCAAAAATTAAGGGTAACACATAAACCAAGGGAACTGATTTAGTTGTGGTTCTGGACAATTGGCCCTGAAAGTAATCTCTAAAGAAGGAATTTTTTTTTATTAAAAGAGAATGTGCATAATATTTTCAGATATTTACAGATTCTATTGCTTTCCAGTGTTGAAAAATACAACTTTAAAATGATAAAATAGATTGAATATAGGTATGCATACAGATTTTTCTAGATTTTTGTTTCTTCTGATCTAGCATGTAAACTAAGCATTACAAATATCTTTTAGTAGAAACAGATCACCTATAAAGGAAAGCCCATCAGAATCACAGCAGACTTCTCAATGGAAACCATGAAATCAAGAAGAGCTTGGAGTGAGGTATTACAGATTCTGAGACAAAACAACTTCCAAACCAGACTGATGTATCCTGCAAAACTGTCCTTCAAATTCAATGGAGAAATAAAATATTTCCATGATGAAGAACTTCATGAGTGCCAAACCAGCATTGCAAAAAGATATTCTAGACAGAGAAAAGATATTCTAGACAGAGAAAAAAGTGACCACAATCCCAAGTACAACAGTAGAAATAAACCCTCAAACAGAACAAGTAAGTAAACAGACAGCAAAAGAAGGAAAACAACAACAAGTAAATAACATGATTAGAATAAGTCAACATATAACCATTATAACCATTAATGTAAATGGCCTCAATTCACCAGTCAAAAGGAAAAGATTGGCAGAGTGGATTAAGGAACACAATCCAACAATATGTTGTATACAGGAAACACATTTTACTCTAAAAGAAATCCACAGGCTGAAAGTTAAAGGATAGAAAACAATTCTGCATGCAACAGGTCCCCAGAAAAAAGCAGGGGTAGCTATTATGTTTGCAGACAATGTAAACTTCAAACCAAAAACAATCAAAAGAGATAAAGAAGGCCATTACATACTAGCTAGGGGAAAGCTGCAAGAGGAAGAGGTAACAATCCTAAACATTTATGCACCAAACAATGGAGAACATAACTTTACAAGTCAAATCTTGACAGACGTAAAAAATCAAATAACTAATAACACTATTGTAAGAGGGGACCTAAACACCCCTCTGACGCAACGAGACAGGTCAACTGGACAGAAAATCAGCAAAGAAATAACAGACCTGAACCAAAAGTGTGAACAGATGGACTTAGTAGATGTATACAGAGTGTTCCACTCCACAACATCAGAATACACATTTTTCTCAGCTGCACATGGGTCGTTCTCTAAAATTGACCACATTCTAGCCCATAAAGCATATTTACCTAAATGCAAAAGAATTGAAGTTATCCCATGCATATTATCAGACCACAGTGGAATGAAATTGGAAATTAATGACAAAGAGAACTCCAAAAACCACATAAATGCTTGGAAATTAGACAACAACCTCCTGAATAACCAATGGGTCACACAAAAAGTTGAAGAAGAAATTTTAAAAATACCTACAAATAAATGAAAATGCAAGTACAACCTACCGGAATCTGTGAGATGCAATGAAAGCAGTCCTCAGAGGGAAATTTATAGCAATGAACTCATATACAAAGAAAACAGAAAGAGAGCAAATAAATAGCCTAATGCTACACCTCAAACTCTTAGAAAAAGAGCAACAAGCCAAACCAAAAGCCCAAAGAAGGGAGGAGATTATAAAACTCAGGGCAGAAATTAATGCAATTGAGATGAAGAAAA
>PVLD010001710.1:0-12432 GCA_004027595.1 Dinomys branickii | reverse complement strand
ACTCAAATTCATGCAATAAGGAATGAAAAGGATGAAATCACTACAGATCCCAGAGAAATCCAAAAGATCGTTAATACCTACTTTGAAAATCTTTACTCCCATAGGATAGAAAATACAGAAGAAATGGACAGATTCCTAGAAAGGTACAAATTACCAAAATTGAATCAGGAAGATGTAAAAATCCTGAACAACCCAATATCAATTAATGAGATTGAAAACGTCATTAAAAACTTACCAACAAAGAAAAGCCCAGGCCCTGATGGATTCACAGCAGAATTCTATAAAACATTCAGAGAAGATTTAATGCCAACACTCCTCAAACTCTTCAATGAAATCGAAAAGGAAGCAACTCTCCCTAACACATTTCTGGAGGCAAGTATTATACTAATACCAAAACCAGAGAAGGATCCAACCAAGAAAGAGAACTATAGACCAATCTCTCTAATGAACATAGATGCAAAGATACTCAACAAAATACTAGCAAATAGATTACAGCGAATCATAAGGAAAATTATGCACCACGACCAGGTAGGATTCATTCCAGGAATGTAGGGATGGTTCAATATTCGCAAATCAATTAATGTAATACATCATATTAATACAGCCAAAGACAAAAACCACATGATCATCTCAATAGATGTAGAAAAGGCTTTCGATAAAGTCCAACATGCATTCATGTTAAAAACCTTAGAAAAAATAGGAATAGATAGCCTCTACCTCAATCTGATCAAAGCCATCTATGACAAACCAACAGCCAACATCATACTAAATGGACAAAAACTGAAAACTTTCACTTTAAAGTCAGGAACAAGACAAGGATGTCCATTGTCACCACTCCTATTCAACATAGTTCTGGAAGAATTAGCCAGAGCAATCAGACAAGAGAGAGAAATAAAAGGAATAAGGATAGGAAAGGAAGAAGTTAAACTATCACTATTTGCAGATGACATGATACTATACATGGAGGACCCCAAAAACTCCACAAGAAAACTCCTGGAATTAATTGACAAATTCAGCAGCGTAGCTGAATATAAAGTCAACACCCAAACATCAATAGCATTCCTATACATGAACAACAAACAGACTGAGAGAGAAATTGAGGAAGCCATACATTTTACAATAGCATCCAAGAAACTGAAATACTTAGGAATCAATCTAACAAAGAATGTGAAAGATTTATTCAGTGAAAACTACAGTACTCTGAAAAAAGAGATCAAAGAGGATTTCAATAAATGGAAAAACATCCCCTGCTCATGGTTAGGAAGAACTAACATTGTGAAAATGGCCATATTACCAAAACTGTTGTACAGATTCAATGCAATTCCCATTAAACTACTGTTAGCATATCTCACAGATCTAGAGAAAATATGCGTTAAATTCATCTGGAACCAGAAGAGACCCAGAATAGCAAAAGCAATCCTGGGCAATAAGGACAAGTCAGGTGGAATAACAATCCCTGACCTGAAAATATACTACAAAGCTACTGTAATAAAATCAACCTGGTACTGGCTAAAAAACAGACCTGAGGATCAATGGAACAGACTGGAAGATGCAACCATAATGAAAAACCCACTCAGCCACCTAATATTTGACAAAGGGTTCAACAAAACTCACTGGAAAAAAGATGGCCTGTTTAATAAATGGTGCTGGAAAAACTGGCTTGCCTCTTGATGAAAACTGAAAATAGACTCAAGTCTGTCACCATGTACCAAACTCAGGTCAAAATGGATCACAGACCTCAACATTAAAACAGAAACTCTAAATCTATTGGAAGAGAAAGTAGGTAAAAATCTTGAAGACATAAGAGTAGGCAGAGAGTTCATGAACAAAAATCAAACTGCAAGGGAAACACTTCAAAGAATCAATAATTGGGACCTCATCCTACTGAAAAGTTTTTGTACATCTAAAGAAATCATCAGCAAAGTAAAAAGACAACCCACAAATTGGGAAAAAAAAATCCTAGCTGGCTGTCCCTCAGACAAAGGTCTTCTATCTAGAACATACAAAGAATTAAAAAACATGTACCTGTCCACATTCAAAGACCCAATGCAGAAATGGACATCTGAGATGAATACACACTTCTCAGACAAAGAAATACAAATGGCAAATAAATATATGAGAAAATGTTCCACATCCTTAGTCATTTGATAAATGCAAATAAAAACAACCTTGCGATTTCATTTCACCCCAGTAAGACTGGCCAGTATGAAAAAATCATCCAATAACAAATGCTGGCGAGGCTGTGGAGAAATAGGGACTCTATTACACTGCTGGTGGGAATGCAGACTGGTGCAACCACTGTGGAGAGCAGTTTGGAGATTTCTCAGCATACTAGGTCTAGAGGTTCCATTCAAACCAGCTATTCCCCTTCTGGGTATTTTCCCAGAAGATCTGAAAACATCATATCACTCGGATATATGTGCACCCATGTTTATAGCAGCACAATTTGTAATAGCTAAATTGTGGAAGCAACCCAAGTGTCCATCCACAGAAGACTGTATTAAAAAACTATGGCATTTTTATATAATGGAATATTATTCAGCTATAAAGAGGGATGGATTTGGGGCCTTTGTAGGCAAATGGTCACAATTGGCCACCTTACACGTAAGTGAAATAAATCGAGGTACATGTGCAGGCAACATATTGTGTCACTTGTGTAAGAACCTGAGGGTGGGAATATAAACTAAGAGTCATGAAGGAAATCTGTTCAAAAGCAAAGAACAGATGGGACGAGGGAAAGGAGAAAAGAAAGAGGCAAAAATGTATGTATGTATATATGTATATACATATGTGCAGGAGGGCTAACATGGTTCTACTATTGTATTATGTCACTTAATGGTAAGGAGTAGTTGACAACTGGTTGTTTGATCAATATTGTATGTCTGTATGTGTTCTCCGGAGCATACATTTTGAAGATATCAATATGCAATGCAACAACTATTGTTGGTTTTCTGTTGCTTTGTCTATAATTCAATTCTGATTATACTGTTATTGTGCTACTTTGTGTCTCTTTGTTAATGCTTTGCGTGTTTTTTTTTTCTTTTTTCTGTTGTTGATGTAGTTCTTTTTCTTTCACACTTAAAAAAAAAGAAAAATTATATTTAAAAAATGTAAGTATGTATGTATATGCAGCATATCTAACATAGTTGTACTACTGACTTAGGTCACTTTATTGTAAGGAATAGTTGATGATAAATTGTTTGATCAATTTTGCATGTCTATATCTTTGTTCCTGAATATACACGTCGAAGTTATCGATATGTAATGCAACAACCATTGTTGATTCCCTGTCACCTTGTCTGTAACTCAGTTTTGATTGTACTATTCTTATTCTACTTTGTGTCTGTTTGTTAATATGTTTTTGTTCTTTTATTTTTAAAATAATAAAAAAACAAAACAAATATCTTTTAGTAACAGAACAGATCTTATTCAAATTCAAATTCATTTTCTTATGTATGATTTTAAAAATCAAGCTAACAGATTTTATCTTCTAATTTTCTGATATGCTCTTAATCTTCACTATTTAAACTTAAATAGAATTTCAAAAACACACAAGAAATACAAATATTTTAAAGTTTTCATCTTTTCTTGAATTCTTTTGAAAATAAAATTCAAACTAACTCTAAATACGAAAACAGTCATTATCAATAGATTCAAATTATATTCAAGTGTTATGTCACATATGACTTTAACCAAATTTTAAAAGTTGGGAGACAGTTGTAGTGCCAGAAAGTAACATTGGTAACATTACTTTTCCAATATTCTTCATCCATGCAAATTTCACCTGGGACACTTCAAATAATCTTCACCAAAATTTAATTAAATAAGAAACAAAAAAGAAGCCGGGTGTGGTGGCACACGCCTGTAATCCTAGCACGAGGAAAGCTGAGGCAGGAGGATCTTTGTGAGTTCAAGACCAACCTGGGCTGTAAAAAGCTCAAGGCCAGCCTGAGCAGACCCTGTCTCAAAAATACCAAAATAAATAAGTAAATAAAATAAAAATGATATCTATTCATTTATAGTTTACCTTATTACAGAATGGATTAAACATGACTTCTAAATGACATATAATGCAAGATCTTACAAAAAGCAAAAAAAAAAAAAAAATTGAAGTAAAGGGAACACGGGAAAAATCAACCAGGGCTTAAGAGAAGATTCACATTAAAACACTCTGAAGTCCTGTGTACCTGCTAAATTTGACTTAGGGTTTCTAACAGCCATTGCAAAATAGGTTCATAAGCTTAAAAAAAAAAAAAAGATCTAGTTAGAGGAGTACAAAATTCTAAGCTCTTGAAGCCTGAGGAAGGAGGATTTCCATCACCTGCTAACCTAAAGTATTCCCTGATGGTAACATAGTTGGAAGCTGAATTCGAAGGATCCAAAATGCAGTTCAGACTTCTCTACTCTGACAACCTCAGTGGCTCTCTTTCTACCAACCAAACTTCCTGATTCCATATTTGAGACCATACTCATCCCCAAACCAAAGTAAGCTCCCTGAAGACAGAGGGCATTTCTTATACAATCTTGTCTTATCAGAATTATCCCAGGACCAGTGATAGTGTCAGCGTCAGTATCCAAAAACAATTCTGGGGCTGGGGATATAGTTCAGTGGCATAAGCACCTGCCTGGTAAGCTCAAGGTCCTGAGTTTTATCCCCAGTACCGCAGGAAAAAAAAAATTCTGTGACGTAGCAGGTTCTCAATCAGTCAAGATAGTTGACAGAACCCTCTCCAGTTCTCCCCATTTCTCTGTAATGCCTTACCCTACCAGCTTTACCAGTCAATGACATTTTCTGCCATGGCAACAGCAACAGCAGCAATAACATCTCCACTACTACTAATAGCTACTATAACATCACCTTGCTTTTGTTTAATGTTATCAAGCACACAAAGTACAGCCACACAAATCTTACTCTTACAACTCACTCTGTATTACATTCAGGAGATGGATTATGGCCCCTGTCTTCAGTGTAGGAGCCAAGTCTTGTATAGGTCACGTCCTTGTTAACTGGAAATACCAGGTGTTTTTTTCTCTCCCCTTTAGAGCTTTGCGAACTTCATTTCATACATCTCTTATGACAAACATAACTCTGTATATTTTCTATAATGTGAAACACTTTCTAATGTGAAATTCCTATTTTATTTCATTCTCACCACAGTTTCACTCTGAGGGAAAAACATCCTGTCATTCCTTTAAGGATGTTGTTGTTCTCTTCATATTCTCTAAAAATATTTAAAAATGAGAGCCACTCAATAATTAACATCACCCATCACTACCACAACTCTCATTTTATCATCTTCCAAAAACAGAAACTAAGATGTGTAAGGTATGGGCATTCTGGCAGGTGTTAGGCAAATTTTAAAAATAGATAATGTTGTCTTCATTTTATCTCTTCTTTTGCCCTTACATTGTTAAATTTGGCACACATGGCCCCAAACAGCCAAAATCTGGAAATAAAATACGTACTTTCTTCTCTGTGGACGTTTTGACTAATGATGGAAGAAGAAAAGCTGGTGATGATAAGGAGGAACTGACATCCTTTCTGGAGCACGCTGCAGTAACTGATTTAAGGGCAGAGTCTGGCTGGTGTCCACCAGGTGAATCAAGGGTGTGTTGACAAGAGTTACCTGTTAGGGGAATTTCTGATGAAGACATCACAAGGTAGGAAAAAAGACTCTAGCAGAGATTTTTTTCTTTCTTTTTTTTCTTTTTCATTCTTCATCTTGGCTCGGAGTTACAGTTACCAGCCAGAGGAAGGTTAGGGAACCAGAACAAAAACAGAAGCCACTACCAGAAATCTTCTGCATCTAAGAACTGGAAGCTTCCTATGCCAAGATGCAGCATTATACAAGTCCAGGAATACAAGATGCTTGGTGCCTTTGGAGCTATGTGACATGGGGTCTTATCCACAGTGTCTGGCTCTGACTTCTATTCCAGTGCATAAGTGCCAAAGAGGGCATCTGTTTTATTCTATTTTCTGTTGCTAATAACACAATACCACATTCTTGGTGAGTTATAAAGGAAATAGATTTATTTTGGATCATAGTTCCTGGTACACAGTCGAGGACCACATCTAGTAATGGCCTTCAGTGGGCAGAGTCCCAAGGCAGCACAGGGCACCAGGTGGCAAGAGATAGCACATGTGTGTGTGTCTCTTCAGATGTGTTCCTCATCTTGTAAAGCCATGGATATTCAGCTGGGGGGGGCTCTACCCTAATGACTGCATGTAATCACCTCCCAAAAGTCCGATCTTTGAGCACCATACTCATATTAAGGTCCCACTTCCTAATACCTCCCAGTGAGGATTAGATTTTAGTATATGTTTTCAGAGACCAATCATAGCAATAAGGGAACAAGCTTTCCCAACTCTTCTGATAATATGGCGATTGACATTTCGATTTCAGTTCATTTTGTGGCTTCTTCTAACTTTATGTTAAAGATGTTATGCCAATTGTGTGATTCCTCCCCCACCATAACTCAGGCTCCATACAACAAAGATTTCTCTGAGAAAAGGTTGATTTCACTGAGATTGTGTAACCTCAGTTTTTTAAATTAGATTTTCCTAGAAGAAGTATCATACTTTGAGAAAAGTGATTAGAAATTTTAAGATAAAAAGAAAAGAAAAAGTAACAAGAAATTATTGTAAATAATAAATGAGGCCTGGTAACTATTCCCTATTCCTACCTGCTTTTCAGGTCTATAGTTCTCAAAACTGGTTGTGCTTTAGAATTACCTAGAAATTGTTGTTGTTGTTGTTTGAGACAGGGTAACACTACATATGTAGTTCAGGCTGGTCTTGAACTGTGTAGTCCAGGCTGGTCTTGAACTCACACCAATCCACCCACCTCAGTCTCCTAAGTGTTAGAATTACTGCTGTGTACCTGGCTAAGAACTTTGAAAAATATCTGGTGCTACAGTTTGGATATGGAATGCCCTTCAAAGGCTTGTGTGTTAAAAGCTTGTTTGCTGTGGTGGCACTACTGCAAGATGGTGAAATCTTTAAGAGAAGGGACCTATTAGTTGGAGGTCACTGCAGATGTGTCCTTAAAGGGGACTTGGGAGCCCTGATCTCTTCCCTTTCTGCTTTCTCTTGTTGATTCCTCACTATAAGGTTAATAGTTTTGCTCCTTCATGTGCTGCTAACCATGATGCACAGCCTTGCCACAGGCCCAAAAAGAGTGGAGGCAACCAATGAGGGACTGGACTCTCTGAAGCTGTGAGCCAAACAAAACCTTTCCATTTTATAGGCTGATTATCTTGGCATTTGTTCCAGTATCAGAAAGCTAATACATTTTGGTTCTACTCCACGACCAAATAAATCAGGATATCTGAAAGTGAAGCCTATGCAATTATTATCTTTTAAAGTTCTCCACATGACCTCGTGCTGTGGCCTTGTTCCATTTCCAGGGAACAAGGGACGAGAACCTATGCCTCAGGCGCTTTTTTGTTCTTCCTCTGATCCTAACCTCGGTGACAAACTAAACTTCAGAAAGTTTTCCCAGCTGGAGGAGCTCAGTTGTGAAACTGAGAAAGACACCCATGAGATCACAAATGCCATGAGACTGGTGTGTCACCCAAAAGAAATATTTATCAAACGTCACATTTCAGGCCACGTACAAGGTGTTGGGAACACAAATAAATACGATAAAGTTCCTGACCTCAAAACATTTCTGCTCTGGTTAGAAAGATATCAGAGTGTCAGTCCTGCAGAACAAAATGCAATTGAGGTTCTTTGGGAGCACAGAACTGGTAAGTTAGGGAAAACTTTGTAAAAAGAAGAGATTTGAGGTAGGTTTCAAGTGGTAACATTTTGATAAATGGAAATGAGGCAGAAACATTCAAAATAAGTGAATAGCTAGAGCAAAGTCACAGGAATAAGGAAGTGGATGGGACCTTGAGGGATTATAGTTACCTGGCCCAGAAAATGGTGATGAAGTTGGAGATTAAAATTAGAATTTGGTGAAGGACCTCAGAAGCCCCCCACAAGAATTTGATAGATGTTGTAAAAGTCAATGAATCTGTGCAAGTGTCTTCAGTAAAGAAAGCCACCTCAAAGGCTAGATAGTGTCACAACCAGACCTGAAACAAATGGAATCTAACCTATATGAACTTCCATAAATGCATCTGAAATAGTTATTCTTTCTGCCCTCTAGAAACTTTCTCTCTGTGTATCCCTTAGCACGTTTAGGTTCTATGCCATCAGGAAGAAAGCTGCATAGACAAATCACTTATTCTTCCTCAATCACACAGAGTTTAAGAGTCTGGGTGCCCCTCTTGCTGCTCCTTCTACTCTGGGGGACATGAACATACAGTGTTGCAATTCCTGTGCCTTCTACGTGTTCTTTCTGTTCAGAGTGCTCTTTCTTCCCTTCTTTCATAACTCATCTGTATCAATTACACTCTGAAGTCACTGGCTCTGTGCTCTTTCTACAGTATGTTTGTAGGAATGGCTGATATGGCACTTGGTACCCTTATGTGTTCATTGACATGTCTGTTCTGCCCACCCCAATTGCGAGCTGCTGTGGGACAGGAACATGCTCTTTGTCAACTTGCAATCATCAGGTCTCAGCACAGAGGCTGGCATGTCAGTGGTGCCAGATACTGTGAAAGCTCAGGCTTGGCCATTATGCCCTTTAATGTTTAAGTACAGGTTTCTGGGACATTTTTTTTTCCATATTTAAAACCATTTCCCAAGGTCTCAAACATTGCTTTTCTGAAACATTCATTTACATAAGCAAAAGGACACTTTACTAATTTATTTCTGTAGAACAAGCACCAAAATTGCTTTTTTAAAAAAGTGATAATCTGCTGAAGAAAAATTACAGTTAATGCATCTTTGGCTAAAGAAAAAATAAATATCACTCAAAAAAGCTTCTGCAAAGGACGGAAGCCTCCAGAAGGGGTCAAATATCCCCTAAGGGATATGACAATGGAATTGAGGACTTGCTGGGTGGTAAATAAGGGAGGGAGGGGCTTTTTGTGGATTTTGTTGATTTCCAATTCCTGAAATGTATTCCACTGGTTGGGGATTAAAAGGTTTACTGGTGAGAGTGTCAGTTGTCAAAAGACTGGGGATAGACTCTATAATCCTGTAAAAGAGAATGCTGACAGCTTCTCAACTAGGAATCTAGAAATACCGTATTTGGTGTCTCAGAAGTAATTTTGCCCTTTGTTATACTCACTTGGTCCTTCTCTAACAATCTTACCGTCCCTGGAAGAAATGGTAGGCTCCATTTGTGCGCCCTGTACTCATGCTTTGTTTGTAAGGTGCTTTGTCTGTTTCTCCTTGCACTTCTATTAGTCTTGGCCTCCTGTATTCTGACTTGCTGTTGTTGGGCGCATACACAGTAGAGGTTGTTTTGTTTTCTGGGAGAACTGAGCCTTTTGTCATCAGGTAATGTGCTCCTTGTTACCGCTGATAATTTTCCTTGTCCTGAAGTCTGCTTTGTCTGAAATTAATACAGCTTTCTCTTAACAGCATTAGTATGTATTGCGGGCTGAATTGGGTCCATCACAAAAATTCCAATGTGAAGTTCTGATTCCCATTCTCTAGAAGGTGATTGTATCTGGAGATAGGGTCTTTAAAGAGATAATTAAATTAAAATGAGGCCATTAAGGGGGGTTTTAAGGAACATGAATAGTGTCTTTACATAAAGAGGAAATTTGGGTGCAGACACGTACAGAAGAAGACGCTGTGAAGTTAGGGAGAAGATGGCCATCTATAAGCCAAAGAGAGAGATCTGGAATAGTTCCTTCCCTCAGAGCCTTTGGAGAAAAGCAATAGTTCTGACACATTTAATCTCAGACTTTCAGTGTCCAGACTATGAGAATGTGAATTTCTGCTGCTTAAGACACCTGGACTGTGGTACTTGTTACGGCAGCCCTAGTAAACAAATATAATATCCCATTATTCCATATCCCATTAATTTTTACTTATGTGTGTCTTCACATTTAAAATGAGTTTCTTGTAGACAGCACGTACTTAGGTCTTATTTCTTTTATTTACTCTGACAATTACAGTGACAAAAAATTGATATATTCAAACAGCTCACACATGAAGTGGTCATGAGGTAGATTGTTTAATACCTATCATGTTTGTAATGTTTCCTATTTATTGGACTTGTTCTTTGTTCTCTTTTATTTCCCCTTCTTTTCCATCTCCTCTGGCATATTAACTGTACTTCTTTTGGAATGTTTTTAGTGATTGCCCTAGAGTTTGAAATATACAATATTAACTAATCTAAATTCATTTTCAAATGACACCATATCAGGTACCTTACAACAGTATATTCTAATTACTCACTCCCATTCTTTAAAATATTACTACATTCATTTTACTTATCTATACACTATATACACCCAATGCATTGTTACTATTATTCTTTGAAGAGAGTGTTGGAAGGCTGAAAAGCACTGAAGGAAAAAAATACCAAGTTACTGTAATGAAATGTAGATACTGATATGTTCTCCTGCCAAAGTTTACATCATAAGGTAGTTACCTGGAGTAGATCACCATTACATCTAGAAATCTCATAATATTAGCTCAGGAAACATTTGGAATGAAGGTTGTCTTGGTTACTTGTTGCTGAGACAAAATATCAAACACCCAAAATTAAGGAAGGAAAGGTTTATTTAACTCACAGTTTGTGGAGATTTAAGTCCTTAATCAGCTGACTCCAAGACAGGGTGGTATTTCAAGGTGGCAGAAGACAGCGAGACCAACAAGAGTTAGCCTGACTGCAGGCTATCTGGCCTGGGGAGTGCAGTACTCACACCATCCCTGCCCTCCTCTCGCACAAGCTTAGGATGTTTACAAAGTGAGGACCCTGGCCCCCTGCTGAGTCATTTAGTTACACTTCTAAACTTTTCAAGTTGACTGCATGTATCAACCATTGCAATCCACCCCTTGTCAACTTGGCAACCAGACACATTTCTTTAAACTGGTTTCCAGATACAAACACATGCTTATGCTTATCATTTTACAACTTGAACATTGTAAGACAGGTTTAACAATCCTTAAGAACAGATATTAAGTATACTAACATTACATTACATTACATTAGAACCATAACATTCTGCCTCTGGACCCCCAAAGACTCATGCACATCTCTTTATGCAAAAAGCATTTAGTCCATCTCTAAGAGTTGCAAAGTCCTAACCATTTCATCATTGCTGAAGAGTCCAAGTCTCTAGTCTCCTCTGAGATTTAAGGCAAACTCTTAGCTGCCAGCCCCTATACAAATTAAAACAAAGTTAAACACTTCCAACAATCAATGGCACAAGATAAATATTTTCATTCCAAAAATTACAAATGGGGATACAAAGCATTAGGACCAAAGCAAGTCCAAAATCCAGCAGGGCAAACATTAAGTCCTGCAGTTCCACATTCAGCATCTGAAGGCAAATTGTGGCAATTTGCCACCTGTGGCAAGTTGTGAACTCCAAAGGGCTTAAATGACTCCACCCCAGTGGCACTTCTAGTGGTTATAACTCCCACAGCTTCTCTCTTAGGCTCACTCTGCTCCCTCCTTGCAGTTTTCCTCAGATGACCCACGTTCCTGGCTTCTCCAAACTTCTGTGATTTCTACTGCACTTTTGGCTTCACACTCAGACTTTCACGCATCGCCCTCTCAGGGGCACACTGCCTGGCCTCCAAGGCCTTCTAAAATTGAGATGGAAGCTCTTTTAACCCCATAACTCTTGCACTCCGCATGAGCCTAAAACCAGTACCACATGGATGATGCCAAAGTCTGCTGCCACCTGGGGCAGTAGCCAGGCTTGCCTCTCTCTTGGCCTTAGGAGTTGAGTGCCTGGATCATGTGGTACTGTGAATCCAATTTTGAGAAACAAATTTTCTATGCTGCTGCCATTCTGGAACCTGGTGCTCTGCAAGTTTCTCCTTAAAACAAAATCGTTCACTTTTGCAGTTCTGAGGTGACAAAGGGTGGAAATTTGCTGCTTCTTATGATGCCCTTGGGCCATCTTTTGTATTCTCCTGTTCCAACTCAGCAATCCATATCTCCTCAGCTCTATCTTTGCAGTCCACAGCTTTACTGGAACTTCCTTTCTGGCCAAACTCTCAACATTTTAAATCATCCTTCTTGGCTCTTTTGCTCTTGATTCTCAACATAAATATGGCTAAAAGCCCCCAACAGTAGCCATGCCATTGCCTCAACATTCAACTGCATTGAATCTCTTCTTTTTTTTTTTTTTTATTTTATTTTTATTATTTTTTTTATTTTAAAGACAAAAGAATGGAGACATATGAACCAGAAAAGCCATAAACAATACAGAAAATACAAAGTTATACAGAATATAGTAGGGAATTAGAACTGGATGTTGTATTACATAGCTATCTTCACATTAGTTAACACAAAAACATTAAAGGAAATACCAAATTATAGATAAGATAGTAGGGAATTTGCACTGGAT